>CAEGAE010013300.1:0-83697 GCA_903067095.1 Girardinus metallicus | reverse complement strand
CATACAAAAGGTGAGTCTATATTTTATTAGTTTATATGTGCAATCTTAGTCTTTTATGTATGCGTGTGAGAAAAAAATTGTATGTGTGTGTGATATTTTAGTAGTGTGTATGCGCAATTTTAATATTTTGTGTGTGTGTATTCGTTTTTAGTAGTGTGTGAGAGACAAAACATAGATTTTGTCCTAAACGGCCCCTCATAAATTTTGTTTACATAGACTCCGTAATTCATTTTGTTTGTTGTTCTTGTTAATTTATTTTGGATATTTAAAATGTTTTCCAGTTCCATTTTTAAACATTCAATAGAATTTAAAGTTTATTCATTTTTGATAATGTGTTCTTGCATTACTGTTACTTTAAAATGATCTCAAAACAACAATATTGTCTTTTATCGCAATAACTTCTGGGACATTTTATCATCCAGGAAAATTTGTTTTAGGTAAAACATTCTGAAATTCCTGCATTCTTTCATAATTACTTCCTACTTTTTGTTTGTCTGTCACATAAAATCCCACATAGAGTTAAAATATGAGTGGATTCCCTCCAAGTGAATACTTGGAGAAAAGAAGCGTCAGTTAAAGAACCAGGTGGAGAACGTGCAGCCTGCTGCAGTGTTTTCACTCGCAGAAGGTCGCGGGGTTAAATCGGACGTCTCGGTCAGTCTCAGGGCGGAGTAAAAGCTCAGATGTTTTGATTGTTCTTATGGGAGACGAAGCAAAACCTTTTCTGCTCTTCATTCTGGAGAGAAATGCAAAAATGTTAAATCCAAATATGGAATAAATGAGAAGCTGACTGCCTAGTTTAACCTTTAACTTTACTGAACTTTAAAACAAATCAGATGTTTTGTTTCTGATGTCATAAAGTCAACACCTGCACCTTTTGGTAAGAGGTTTGTAAATATTTAAGATAACATAATAATAATAATGTAATAATAATCATTATTATTACATGCATATGTTGGTGTTTACATACATACTGAAAAACCAGAAGGAAACCAGCTTTTCAGTTTAATGTGTCGACTTTAAGTCACAATTATTTTTAAGTATTACTTTGTGTTTGTGTTACTGGACAAACTGAACTGGATGGACTTTTAGTTTGGTTTGGATGCTAATCTAAATGTTTCCACCCTTCCTCAACTCCTTTAATTAAATGTTTTTTTTGTTATTTTTTTTTTTTACATATTTTTCCTTTTTCTTATTTTTTGCTATTTGTCTTGGAAATGTTCTCTATTTAAAAGAACTTTTGGCAGAAGGTGACTTTTTAAAGGACTGGAAGTGTTTTGTGTTTGTAAAATTACTACAGTTTCTGTGAAATTTGTCTTGATTATTTGTGATAGACCAACAAAAAAAGGAGCATAACATGATTTTCAGCAATTTTTCTTTAAAAACTTTTTTCTCCTCTTCCTTTTTTACCCTTTTTTATTTCTTTGCCACTTTTTTCTTTTTTTTGTAACTTTATTTTATATTATTTTTGCTACTTTATTAATTTTTAATGTATCATTTTTGCTCTGTTGTATAAACAAAGCTCTACGAATGAAGTTTGATTGAAATAATCAACAAATTAGTGGGTGAATTTTTAGGAATAATGTTAGTTTACCAGCCACTGAAGCTTGTAATGTTATGATTAATTATGTTTATGATTTAGGTTTAGTTGAACTTTATAAACATTATAAAGATTTGTCCAGCCTGTTACAAAAACTTCTGGTTTAATAATTGAGTTTGTTCAACTTTATTGTATAAAATACTTATTCATGTCCTTTTTTCTCTGTTGCAGAAAGAGAAAGTGTACATTGGAAAGCTGAACATGATCCTGGTTCAGGTAAGTTTAATCATTTTCTAAGAGTTCATGTTTATTAAATCCTGAAGTTATGGGTTTACATCATATTAATTTTTATTCATGTCTCTTAAAACTTTATTTTCTGACCAATGTTGGTGCCATCATATTGTGAAACAGCAGATCAAATCTTAAAAGGAAACAGAGTTGACAATGTTTTTATGGTTGGAATGACTGATGTTATTAAGTGTATTCTATTTATAACCTATTAAAAATATTATTTTACATTGTTTAGAGGAACATACAACCTTACTTAATGAAAACAAAAAGTAAACTATAGTAACTATTTCAATATTAAGGTAGTTTTATAGCTATGACGACCATAGAAAACGTTCCTTTTTCTTCTTCTTCGACTGATTTTGATGCGTTTAATAAAATGTGTTCACAGATCCTGAAGCAGGAGTGGCCCAAACACTGGCCCACATTTATCAGCGACATTGTAGGCGCCAGCCGCACCAGTGAGAGCCTCTGTCAGAACAACATGGTCATCCTGAAGCTGCTCAGTGAGGAAGTCTTTGACTTTTCCAGCGGACAGATGACCCAGGTCAAGGCAAAGCACCTGAAAGACAGGTGAGAGTCAGACATGTTGCTGCTGCTGTTTGGTGGAATGAATGAATGAAGTCGCTGTCATCTGCAGCGCTGGGTAGAGCACCCAAAAATTGTGCTCCAGTAAGAGTAGTCGTACTTGAACTATAACTTTACTCAAGTGAAAGAAAAATGTCCAAGAAATTACTAAGGTGAGAATAGCACTACTTGACCAAAGTATAAAGTTACGTGGAAATTTTTGTATTTTAAGGATGAAAATGACAATAATTCACATAAGTAACAAAAAATTACAAAATCAGATAAAAGAAAATGTTTCCAAATCAGTTTCTTTCAAAAAAAAAAAAAAAAAACTAACAAAAACTGCATGTGTGAACTTTTGGTTAAAACATGTTTGTTAGTTTTTTTTTATTCAGTGGGTAGAAAATCCAGAAATTTTACTTAAGTAAGAGCAGAAATACTTCATCATAAAATTACTCAAGTAAAAGTAAGAAGTACAGAGTAGCAAAAGTAAAAATTTTCAAAATATTTACTCAAGTAAATGTAACTAGTTACTATCCAACTCTGAGTAGAACTACTTTAAATATATATTTACTAAAGTAAAAATAAAAAGCAGCCATTCAAGAAATTACTCAAAAGTAAAATATTTGATAAAAAGTAACTGATCAAATTATCATCATTTAATATTTAAAATTAACGTCGGATGGACCAAAACGTAAATTTATGTGAACATTTTGGTATGTTAAGGGACAAAATTAACACAGTTAGTTTTGTAACAGTTACAGGTAAAAATGGAAAAAAAAATGTGACAACGATAAGTCAGAATTTATCACAATAAATGATAAACGATACGATAATCGCCCAGCCCTAATATTAACTTTATGCTTGATGAATGCAGCCATTCCAGGTTGAGGTGAAAAACCGCTACAATCAGAAGAAAAAAAAAAATCTTAATTTAACGATCCCTGCTGCACTGAATGAACATTAATTATTTACCTTATGAGCAAAGGTGACTTTTACCTTTCTGTTTGTACTCTGGTGTTTTTGACTCTGCAACAAATAAGATTCTGTTGTTAAAGTAGAACAAGGTAATTAGACAGTTTATTATCATTTCATAGTAGTATCACTGTTACAGAAGTCTCTCTCTGTCGTTCTAGACTATAAACAGTCTTTTTTTCTACACTATTTATAGTCTTACAGTCTTCCATCGGGCGGTTAGCGATTCAAATTGTTTATTTTTCCAAGTTACAATCTTAAAAAAAAAAATTAACAAGCTGTCTTGTTTACCCTCTATAAACTGAAATGTCTCCAAAGAAGGACATGCTGAGCAAGCAGCAGGCTGACCGTCTCTCCCGCAGGATGTTCATGTGAGACGATTGTCCCCTGAAAATCAAATTATGCAACAGCTCTTTGGTTGTAAGCAGAAACTTACAACGAAATACAGGACTGCTGTGGAGCTTTGGATCGAAGATCAACCTCAATATCCCATATAAAAGGGTTAAATCCAACGCTGGACTGATTGGATCAACACTGAAGCTGTAGAACCAACTAAATGTCCTCAACATTACTCATTAATCTCACCGTCAGAGGAAGGTTTTCTATGAAATATTGCAGTTAAACTTGAGATGCACTTATGATAAAAACAATCCTGTGGGGTTAGCCTGAAACTGGGGAATATATTTTAGCTCAAACTGTAGTACTAAATATCTGGGTTCAGTAATTCACAGCCCACAAATCCGCTTCTCACACTTACGGCCCGATGCGAAGAAGACAAACGGAGAAGTGAGGATAATGAGAGAACTAGAGCAAGAAAATAAATCAATAATGTATCACAATAAACACATGATCAATACCAATAGACAATACATCTGATAGAATATTCACTGAACTCTGATCCAGAACTGCACAGCATTCTGGGAGATGTAGGCAGAGGACAGACTTCATCCACTCAACCTCTCACAGCCAGCTAAGCTAAGTTGGTGGAATCAACTAACTCACTCGCTCTTTGGTTACCTAGCAACTCGCCAATTCTTTGGTTACCTAGCAACTCGCCATTTCTTTGGTTACCTAGCAACAGCCTGTCGAGTAAGTTCCGCAGCAGTTTAAAGTTTTAAACTTTGCCTCATAACTGCTCAAAAATAAAACAACAATGGCAATGTTTAGACCTCTAATATTTTTTCGTTATTTTGAATCAAATAAACCTTGTTCTTGCTGCGATGTATTAAATTAATTTTGGGCGTATTTTTCTCACAAGAAGAGACCAAGGGTTTGAGAGGTTAAATTCCTCTGTCTGACCTTGGTGACTTTTTCCAACCTTCTTGTTTATTTTGTTGGTTTTATGGATGCTGATCTTTAATTTCTTCTTTTTTCCTTTCAGCATGTGCAATGAATTCTCCCAGATTTTCCAGCTTTGCCAGTTTGTCATGGTATGATATTCACCTCATCTCTTTAATTTATGATCCCTCACATACCAGTTTGGTTTTCACATGTTTTTGTCCTCGTTTGCTCTCTAGGAAAACTCCCAGAATGCCCCTTTGGTCCACGCTACCCTGGAGACGCTCCTGCGTTTCCTCAACTGGATCCCGCTGGGATACATCTTTGAAACCAAACTAATCAGCACGTTGGTGTATAAGGTGAGGATTACATGAAGAGTACCTAATAAATTTACTCAAGTAAAAGTAGCACTACTTTTACTTGTTACTTTAGTAAAAGTAAAAAATAGCCATTCAAGAGTAAAAAAGTATTTGGTAAATGTTTACTGAAGTACTGAGTAATCTATCAAACTATGAACCATTTAATATTTAAAAATTAATTAAATAATCAGATGAACGAAAATATAAAGTTAAGTGGAAATTTCAGTATTTTAAGGACAGAAATGACAACAATTCATATAAGTAACAAATAATAACAAAATCAGGCAAAAGAAATTGTTTCCAAATCAGATCCTTTCGATAAAAACCTTATGAAACTTTAACAAAAACTGCAGATGTGTTTCTGTGTCTGGTGAACTTTGGTTAAAATATGTTTGTTTTTTTTTTGTTTTGTTTTTTTCCCATTCAATTGGCAGAAAATCCAGAAATTTTACTCAAGAGTAGAAATACTTCATAGTAAAATTCATCAAGTAAAATTATGGCGTAGTTTCAAAAAAATAAACAGTGCATTGTAGTAAAAACATATAATTGTCAGTCAATGTGGGAATAAAATATGAGAGGGGCAGGAAATCTTAAGATCATCTTTTATCGTCTACCTGCTTTTCAATCTAATTATGTAAAATTGCGTCCGATGGGCACGATAATTTGTTTCATCTTTTTTTCTTCTTCTAATTTTACCTTTGTCTGTTCAAAATAAATAATTAAAAATACTCAAAAAATTAACTTTTTTTCAAAAGTGACTGAATCAAAAGTAATTGAGTAAATACAACTAGTTAATACCCAACTCTCCCACCTGATGCTTTTTTGTTTTTCGGTTTATATGAAACCCAGTTAGTTTGTTGAACATCTGAAATTTCCCTGCAGTTCCTGAACGTTCCCATGTTCCGAAACGTGACGTTAAAGTGCCTGACGGAGATCGCCGGCGTGAGCGTGAGCCAGTACGAGGAGCAGTTTGTTACCCTCTTCACTCTGACCATGTGTCAGCTCAAACAGGTGGGTTGAACCCAAACGCCTCGTTTATTTTCCTGCCGTCTGAGAGTCTGATTTTTACTGTGAAACGTCTCTGTTAAGATGCTGCCGCTGAACACCAACATCCGGCTGGCCTACGCCAACGGGAAAGACGACGAGCAGAACTTCATCCAGAACCTCAGCTTGTTTCTGTGCACGTTCCTCAAAGAGCACGGGCAGCTCATCGAGAAGCGGCTCAACCTCAGAGAGACACTAATGGAGGTGGGAGGAAGTTCTCAGGCTTTATTTTTAAGGAAAAAAAAAGTCAAATTAAAGATGTAACCTGCCTTTCTCATCCAGGCGCTGCACTACATGCTCCTGGTGTCGGAGGTCGAAGAGACGGAGATTTTTAAAATTTGTCTGGAGTATTGGAACCACTTGGCTGCTGAACTTTACAGAGAGAGTCCATTCTCCACGTCTACGTCCCCTCTGCTCTCGGGCAACCAGCACTTTGACGTGCCGCCTCGCAGACAGCTCTATCTCCCCGTTCTCTCCAAGGTACCGCCTGCTGCAGCAAAATCTCACATCTTTTGTTTCTCCTTTTGGGCTGAAAATGGCTAAGATTCAGTATTATAAATGTGCACAATAAGTACAAAGACATACTTTCTCACTAATGGGTTTTTAAATGTCCATTTGCAGCTTTTGCATCTAATTCTTGTCATAAAATCACTCGAGTTGTTTGTTGTGTCAAATAAATTATCAAAAGCTCTAAAATAGAAGCAGATTTGTGTCCATGACGACTGTATGCATGAATGCATGATGTAACTGCTGTGGGATCATTACAAAGTTGAAGAGTTTTGAGATGTTGACAGCAATGCTTTTGCATGCTTATTATTTTATTAATGAATCGTGACGTAGCGCAGATGACACGGACGAGGCTGAGCCACTTTAACCTTTTGAATCCTGCAGCGTCTCAACTCACAGACACGCTAGAATCATTTGGCACCGCTGTAAGGCGCGTTGCTGCCAAAAAGAGACCCTACTTACACTGGTACTCATAAATCAGCAGCCTCTAAAGTAGAGTAAATATTTCCCCCTCCGGTAATGCCTTAAAGTAAATTTATACATCGGAAGTATGCATGTCCCGACAGATTATTTTTATATCCCGCGGCAGGTGCGTCTCCTGATGGTGAGTCGGATGGCCAAGCCGGAGGAAGTGCTGGTGGTGGAGAATGACCAGGGGGAGGTGGTCCGGGAGTTCATGAAGGACACGGATTCCATCAACCTCTACAAGAACATGAGGGAAACCCTCGGTATGAGCTGATAACTGGGGCATCTGGAGTTCACATTCTCTGCAGGGATCCTTATGGACATATATATTATTGCTTTGTCTTCAGGTTCTGCTAATTTAATCACATTGTTATTGTATGCCATTAGTAAATCTGACTGGAAGCATTGACCCAGGATGTTATTACACCACAGTTTGATTGGAGACTGAAGTTGCAACATTCATTACATTTTTCAGATGGTGCGGTTCGCTTTCACACTGCACTGTGTCAAACAAACCAATCCGCTAGAAAAACTTGTTCCCCTCCTCGCATGTGGGGGGCGCTGCACCAAGAACCACTTAAGAAGACAATGAGCGCAATTTCCTTCTTCACGAAATGTAAACAAAAATGGATTAGTATCAGATTTTAGGGTCTTTGTCTTTGGTAAAAGACCATAAGAAATTTCTCCTGCTAATGCTAGACTCATGCATTTGTTTTGGGGTTTTTTTTAACCCAGAATACCTTGCGCTGTAGTCCATTTCCTGGTTTTGGAGCGGTCTCTGGTCCGCTTGTCGCTCACATATGCATTCGAACCAGAGTTCACTTCAACTGAACTGACACCAAGGTTTTTAGGCTTACAAACTGAACCGTTTGAAAATCCTGTTCCCCTCCTCGCCTGTAGTGGCGCTATGCCAAGAACTACTGAAGAAAACCACATGAAAACCCATGAAGAAGACCTTCACAAAATTTAAACAAATTTTAACAGTTGCTTTATTTCTCTTATGTCTACAAAAGACAAAAAAAAAAAAACACAACCCTTTTCTCCAGCTAGCGCTGCACTAACCCGTTTGTTTGTTTTGCTTTATTGTCCACTTCCTGCTTTTGGAGCGGTCTCTGGTCTGCTTGGCGTTCACATATGCATTCAAACCGCTCCAGACTTCAGTTTAAGGTTTTAGGCAGTTTGCTTTCACGCTGCACTGCGTCAAACAAACCAACCTGCTTGGAAAAACCTGTTGCCCTCCTCACCTGTGGGGGGCGCTGCATCCAGAACCGTTCAAGAAAATAACACAAAAACCTCTGAGTAATCTCATATTTTTAAAGTAACTGTCTGTTAGATCGGCGCTTTACTCCGTGTCGCTTCGCCCTCCTGCAGTTTACCTGACTCACTTGGATTACGCGGACACAGAGCGCATCATGACAGAGAAGCTTCACAACCAGGTGAACGGGTCCGAATGGTCCTGGAAAAACCTCAACACGTTGTGCTGGGCCATCGGGTCCATCAGCGGCGCCATGCACGAGGAGGACGAGAAGCGATTCCTCGTTACTGTCATTAAGGTAAAATATACAAATCATTGTCTTATTAACATAAGTCAGGGGTGTCCAAACTTTTTGCAATAAAATAAAAATATTATTTTTTTCTAGCAATTTCCGTTAAAGAGGAATTATGTTTCTCATTTAAATTGATAAGTCGAGCAGAAAGGAAGGCTATGTTGTTACATTTTAGGCAGTAAAACATTTTTTTTTATTATTATTATTATTATTATCTAATAAAGGAACTAAATTATTTGTTTACTTGCATCTTTTAATGTATTTTAATCTTGTATATAAAAAAAGCTTAAACAAAAAGTTTGCAAAATGCCAAATTTTTTAGTCTGATTATAATTGTTAGTTGCAGCTGTAAGTGAGAAGACATCTGAAAGGGTCTGTTGTGTTGTTTATTTCTTTGTTTTAGGACCTGTTGGGTCTGTGTGAGCAGAAGAGAGGAAAAGACAACAAGGCCATCATTGCCTCCAACATCATGTACATCGTCGGCCAGTATCCCCGTTTCCTCAGAGCTCACTGGAAGTTCCTTAAAACCGTCGTCAACAAGCTGTTTGAGTTCATGCACGGTAAAAATAAAGAATAAAAGCCTTTTTCATCAGCTGGTGGAGCCAAGGGGACTTATTCTTCACATTCTTTAATATATTCTTCTGTTTTCTTGTTGCTCAGAGACACATGACGGCGTCCAGGACATGGCGTGCGACACCTTCATCAAGATAGCGCAGAAGTGCAGACGCCACTTCATCCAGGTCCAGGTGGGCGAGGTGATGCCGTTCATCGACGAGATCCTGAACAACATCAACACCATCATCTGCGACCTCCAGCCGCAGCAGGTCAGCTCCAGACGATTATTAATCACGATTAACTGATTATTGAGTTGTTAGATAATTTGGTGATCGAATAGTAGTTAAAAGGAGGAAACTCAAAAAAGACAATTTTGCCAAAAGAGCAGCATATTCAGATGAGTATTTAAACCAAAAATGTACAAAAAATATAAATATTTTGCATTTAAGATGGAAGAAAAAAAAACTTTAAATATATGTTAATAGTTTTAGCTTTTAGTTCAGACTCTGTAAAAAAAACAAACAAATGTGCCAATGGGCACCTTTTGACATCCATGTGTTAATCTGTTAATCCACAAAAATACCCTGTAGATTAGTCAAAAACAAATCTTTCCAAATCAGATTCTTTCAACAAAAAACTGATGAAACTTCAACAGAAACTGCAGGTTTCTGTGTCTGTGTCTGGTGAGTTTTTGGTTAAAACATGTTTGTTTTTTTATTCAGTGGGTCGAAAATCCAGAAATTTTACTGAAGATTAGAGCTATTTTATAATAAAATGAGTAAAAATACTCCTGAAACAATTCATTTTTTCAAAAAAAGTTACTCAAGTAAACGTGGTTGAGTAAATGTAAGTAGGTGCTACCCACCTCTGTTCATCGTTTAAAATAATTTTGCGCATGTTCTGTATTAAAATAAAAGTATCTTGTTTTCTAAATGTTTTGGACTTGATTCGATAAATTTATCCTCAATTATTAAAACAAGATTTAAGTCACTTTCTTTCAAAACACCTGCTACCTTCTGAGTTTCATTAATTAATCAAAAGCTGATTTTGGTGCAGCAAAGTCGACTTCTGAGTAAAATTCTCCGGATCGACGTGGTTCTGACTGTTATAAAAACCTTTCATCGGATTAATGCCAGCATTTCATGCATGTTTGTCCTGTTTTTGTTCAGGTTCACACGTTTTACGAGGCGGTGGGTTATATGATCGGAGCCCAGACGGACCAGGCGGTCCAGGAGCATCTGATAGAAAAATACATGCTGCTGCCCAATCAGGTGTGGGACAGCATCATCCAGCAGGCCACTAAGGTTAGTCAACAACATTCCTCCTGTTTGAAAACAAACAAAAACAAAAAAACGATGTACAGAGTGGTAACCGGCGCCGCCCCTCTGCAGAACGTCGACATCCTGAAGGACCCAGAGACGGTGAAGCAGCTGGGCAGCATCCTGAAGACCAACGTCCGGGCCTGCAAGGCCGTGGGTCACCCGTTCGTCATCCAGCTGGGCCGGATCTACCTGGACATGCTCAACGTCTACAAGTGCCTCAGCGAGAACATCTCTGCCGCCATCCAGACCAACGGTATGGGTATGCACACGCCACTGGGTTCTCGTCACTGTTAGCGGCGCGCAGGAGAAACGGAGTCTAAACCAGGGCGGACAAACTTTTTGAGAGTCAAAATGCGACAGAGTATTAGAGCCTCTGTAAGAAAATAAATAAAATAAAATTACGAGAATAAAGTCATATAAATTATGAGAATAAAGCTCCCGCTCCGCACTTTGAACCCCCCTGGTCTAAACCCTGCTTTACCTCTGTGAACGTAACGCATCTTTCTCTGAGTTTGAAGCGATGTGTTCACCGTGTGCGACCCGTTGCTCTGCTGCAGGTGAGATGGTGACGAAGCAGCCGCTGATCCGGAGCATGAGGACGGTGAAACGAGAGACGCTGAAACTGATCTCAGGCTGGGTTAGCCGATCGAACGACCCGCAGATGGTGAGATACCGCGCCTCATTCAATAATAAAATTATCTTGTTTTATTTGGATTGTATGTTTTATCCAACACAAAGCAGGGGAGTAATTTTTGGAGTGGAAAGAAAAATAATACATATTTTACCCCTTTTTTTAATGTAGTTTTTTAAAAATAACCAATAAAAATCAGAAGTTTACAGTACACTCGTAAAAATCCATGTAATCACATGTAAAAAAAACTTGCAGTTTCCACTTTGTAGGGACGACGACGACTGATTTTGTCTTTAATCTGCAATCGGCAACAATAACAGTTTTTGGCTCAATCTTTAAAAACACTTTCTATGTTCAGCAAAGTTTAAATGTAGTTTGGGTGCTTCCAGTTTGTGCTTTTGGATAAAAGTTGTTGGATATTTCTGGTCCTATTTATTAAAACATAAATACCTTTTTTTACACCATTTAACAGTTTTCAATTTTAATTTGTTCTAATAAAATAAAACTTAAACATTTCCATTTTTACCAATTACTGGCTTTTGATTGACCGGACAAGATCAGTCGTAGGGTCACGGATGGCCCACGCGCCACAATTTTAGCAACCCGTAGTATTTTCCCACTGGCGTTACTGAAAGGTCCGGCGTGTTTCTTCTGTTTCTTCTCCGTCCAGGTCGGAGAAAACTTCGTGCCGCCGCTCCTGGACGCCGTCCTCATCGACTATCAGCGCAACGTTCCGGCAGCCCGAGAGCCCGAGGTTCTCAGCACCATGGCAACCATCGTCAACAAGCTGGGAGGTCACATCACCAGCGAGATCCCTCAGATCTTTGACGCCGTGTTTGAGTGCACGCTAAACATGATCAACAAGGTGAGAAAAACCACCAACAAACCCAAATAATGTGTAAAATATACATTTTACAATAATTACTTTGTTTGTTTTAATGGAGCAGAACTTTGAGGAGTATCCAGAACACAGAACCCACTTCTTCTACTTACTGCAAGCGGTGAACTCTCACTGCTTCCCAGCATTCCTTGCCATCCCCCCCGCCCAGTTTAAACTGGTTCTGGACTCCATCATCTGGGCCTTCAAACACACCATGAGGAACGTGGCCGACACCGGTAGGAAGCCCCAAGCGCCCCAAACAAACTTTACGAACTCCGCTAAAATCAGGATGTCCGCATCACTTAAAAGTCTTAAATTTGTTTCTAAAATTAAGGCCTCAAATTGTCTGAGGTTAATTTTTAAAAGTGTAAGTTGGCCTTATAAATGTTATGAATTTTTTTCTTCCTTGTGGAAGTTTTCTGTCTAAGCTTTGAGCCGTGAGCGTTCATTCATTAACGTCTTCATTGCGTACGGTTGAAGCTACCGCTAATTAGCTGCTGTTATACTCTTGCTAACTAGCTAGCTAGCTTTTTTGCGTGTATCATGGGTTAAGTGCAAATTTCTTGCTGGTTGCTTACAAAAACATAATCTTAAAAGGTATTTTTGGTCTAGTTTCTAGTGCAAATATCTTAGTAAACTTGATATAAGACACAAGTAACATTTTAGTAAAGTCTAGAGGCTAATAATGATTCCTTATGATTGATTAAAAAGTACTTGTTTCACTGGCAGATTATTTAACTTATAACAAGACATTTTTCCCATGTTAGGAGTTAATTTATCTGCCATTAAAAAGTACTTTTTCACCAATAATAAGGGATAATTTATTTAAAACTAGCATCTATATCTTGCTGGAAAGTTACGTTTAAGTTAGCTTTGTCTTATTCCAATGGTACTTAGATATTTGAAAATAGACCAAAAATACTTGATAATATTTTGTGTTTTTGCCGTGGAAGAGACATGGGCAATGAGAGAAACACAAAGATGCCGCCAAGAGCCACAAACCAAAAATGTCAAAGTTTTGATCTCTTAGCTTCCCAGAAAATGGCTGCCGTTGTTGCTACAGCTAACACTAACCTAAAAGCAGCATTTGGTGCGACAGAAACTCTGACATGGAAATAAAGACAATCGAAAGACACAAATGCAGCGATAACAACAAATTGGGAACAAAATTAAAAGGAACCGTAATTAAAGTAAGAATGTAGCCAGATCTAAAGTTTTATCATTTTCATTCATGATGATATTAAAAAGTCTTAAATTTGAGTTGGTGAAATCCTGAAGATTTACCCTGACTGGATTACTAATCCCTGATTTCCATATCCATCAATCGGTTGGCTTAAAAACTCGTTGGGCGCCATTTTTGTTTTATTGACAGAAACCGGTTGGATCACGCAGCAGCCATGTTTACGATGAACTAAAGTCCAGCTGTAGATTTAAATTTTTATTTTACGTCGGGAATTCTAGAAGTGTTTGTTTTCCTCCAGGTCTGCAGATTCTCTACACGATGCTGCAGAACGTGGCGCAGGAGGAAGCCGCAGCGCAGAGTTTCTACCAGACGTACTTCTGCGACATCCTGCAGCACATTTTCTCCGTGGTCACCGACACGTCACACACCGCCGGTGAGTTCACACAAATAAAACGCACAGACTTTTAAAGTTCCTGTATTGAAATTAGAGCTGAAACAATCAGACCAATCATACCGAGAACTGTCTACTAGAAGAAGTTTATTTTTAAATAAATACAGGTTTATTTCATTTTATTGAGGCTTTAAAATAAAAAAAAAATATCTTGCAAAAAATGGATGCATTTCCTTTTAACTGATGGTGACATTTGTGGAAAAAAAGGTGTAACAAAAGCAGATAGTGACTGCCGATTGCAAAGCTCAAACGATTAATCGGATTAATCAACGTTTATTCGATTATTGAATAGAATACAGACTCAAAATAACGGCCGATTCCTGAAAGAACAACAGTCGCAGAGCAGTAATTAAGACAAAATTGTACAAATAACATACACATTTTGTATTTAAAAAGTAAAAATTTCTTTTTAAATACAGCAATTTTCTGCTTCTTCTGGCTCAAATTCTGTATAAAAAAACAAATTTTAAGCACATTTTGCTGTCAGTAATGCAAAAAAATAACCAATCTATAAATGATCAATAAATGCTCTGTTGTTCCTAATTAGATATTCAATAAAATCTTTTAATGTGATTATAATATTGTTAAAATTGTTAAATTAAAAAATGACGGTGCCAGTTTTTTTTAGCCGATTAATCAATTATTTTAGTTATCAAATCATTTGATTAATCGATTAATTATAAAATGATTGATGATGATGATTGATTAAAGATTAATCAATTACTATCATATTAAGTAATTGTTAGTCGATCATTTGATTAAGTCAATAAAATTATTAATCAATTAATCAAATCATGAATCGATCAAACAAGTTTTCCGTTATTTTATATTATATAGCAAACAAACAACCTTTGTTTGTTATTTTATGTTAATATATTATTCTAGTAGCTGATTTAATTGGCTACTAAAATAATTAATTGGATTTTACACTCAGTGTAGGTCTTCTTCTACCGGTTTGAACAGGCAGACTGTTGATTAATTTGATCACCGCTGCCACCTAGTGACCGGAGGTTTGTTTTGCGGTTAAAGATGAATAAAAGCGATAATAAAGCCTTCCTGTTCCTCGCAGGTCTGACGATGCACGCGTCCATCCTGGCCTACATGTTCAACCTGGTGGAGGAAGGGAAGATCACGACGGCTCTGAACCCCGGCAGTCCCACCAACAACCAGGTGTTCATCCAGGAGTACGTGGCCAACCTGCTGAAGACGGCGTTCCCCCACCTACAGGAGTGAGTCCAAGCGCCAAAATCCGTGTTATTTCAGGCGAGGGTTCGCTCACGTTCATGGATGTTTGTGCTTCCGTCCGTCGCAGCGCTCAGGTGAAGGTGTTTGTGACGGGGCTGTTCAGTTTAAACCAGGACATTCCTGCGTTCAAGGAGCACCTGAGGGATTTCCTGGTGCAGATAAAGGTGAGGTTTGCTCGTTTTTATGAATCGATGTCTCTCTGCGGCTGCTGCTGTTCTTTCTCCCAGAGGTTATCAGAGACGGCATAGCTTCCTGCTTAGCTTTTGTTTCCACAAATAACTCGCGCTCACATGGTCAGGTTTCTCTTTGACGCCCATAGAACGGCCTCAGCTAGTTTGCTGTTGGAATAAATCAGTTTCTCCGATCGACATGAGGAGATCAAACATGTCCGCTCTGTTAGCAAGGTGCTTCAAATCCTTGAAAATGCTTAGATTTCATAAGGTTAGTAACGTTTGTTTATTAAATCACAAAAACACTGAATAATAAAAATCAATCTTAAATTATACAAAATTTAAAATTAGCAAAGGAAACACAATAAAAATAAGTTTTAAAAGATTTCTGTGTAAAGTTTTCTAATAAAGTGCAATCATTTATTATTATTTATAGTTGAAACCAGTAGACCTATTGCAATAAGTATGTCTTTTCTCTCTTTCTACCAAAAACTGGATGCTAAGTCTTCAGTCTGGTGCTAGATTAGTGGCTGATTAGCTACTCAAACACTGCGGTTGTCGATTAGCTAGCGCTGCTATTAGCTAATCTAACATTACGGTGGTTGATTAGATAATTTAACCTGCTCCACTGATGATCTGTCGTAGTTGGTGTTTAGGTCGCATTTTTTAAATTTTTAACTGAACCAAAACCCACTGAATTCCACAACACATCTACATGCCAAGGTTGTCATAGTCAAGTTAGCATATCTGAACTACTTCCCTCTCCCTCGCTACCTTTTTTCTTAATTAAAACCTTTTCCTGACCTTGTGATCAAGTCGTGCTAGTGTTGAAAATTAGTAGCAAAGCACTGCATTTCGTCTTTTATATATCAAGTGTACATTTAAGATTTAGCACGTTATGTTAGCAATTTAACAGCTAAAACCAATGCTAGTGATTGTTAGCGAGCAGCTTTTTGCCGTCTTATGTGTGTGAAATCACACTGCTAGGCATCCATAGCGGATTTAGGACGTAGGGGAGACTGCCTCTGTCCTTGTGTTTCATTTTGACTTCCTGGCTAAGCTAACGGCCCTGTAGCTGAGCTAACCGCCATGTTTTCTGCAGGAGTTTGCAGGCGAGGACACCTCGGACCTGTTCCTGGAGGAGAGGGAAGCGTCGCTCCGTCAGGCCCAGGAAGAGAAACACAAGATCCAGATGTCGGTACCGGGCATCCTGAACCCTCACGAGATCCCGGAGGAGATGTGTGACTGAGCTGCAGCTCCGGCAAAACTTGTACAGTATCCAAACAACAAAAACAACAAACCCCCGATCACAACAAAACCTAAGAGAGGCACTGGGCGGTGTACGGTAGGCGTTAGCCCCGCCCAGCCTCTACAGCGCGGGCTGTCCCTCCGGATGTTTGTTGACCAAAATAATGCCAATAATATCTTGTAAATGATTAGCGCGTCACTCTGTGGCCCCTTTTTACATAACTCTGTGTTTTTTTGTATGGAGACTTTTTTGCGTATTAACTTTCCGGCGGTAACGTTTTCGGTGGTCTCTGGTCCATCCCAGACCTGCATGATATACTCGTAACAATCGGTTGGGGGGCAAAGATTTGTTTTTGTTCACCTTCTGATTATGTTTCCCAGTTCTTCCTGTTTTTTTTTTTGTTTGTTTGTTTTTTTTTTTTCTGCAACACGTGTTTATATGTAAATATCTTCTGTAAGCGGCGTCGCGCCGGCAGAAGCTTCAGACGATCGTGTTTGCTTGGAATGTGAATCTAACGGAAAACGAATGAAGGCTCTGTTGCTCATAAGTTCTAGTAAAACCAGCCTGTTGTCAGCAGGGGGTATTTTTTTTCTTATTTTTTTTGTTTGTTTTTAGGGAAAACTAAATCGGATTTGTGCATATCATCCCAATTGTACAGCATCTTGAATACAATGGGAACACTTTTTTTTCTTTTTCCTCTTTTTTTTTTTTTTGTGGGTGTGTGTGCGCGTGCGTGTGTGTGCTGTCGCTCAGTCGACATCGGCGTTTCGTTTTCCTCTAAGAGGATTGTTCATCATGGGGATGTTTTCCGGACGAGGCTGGGCGTATTTATGGGTTCCTGGTTGGTTGGTTGGTTGGTCGGTTGGTCGCATCTTTATAACGACTCCTGTTTAACTCAGATGGCTTTCACCATTTTATTTTTTGGAACTGTACTAATTTAGATTGTTTACCATGCAGTAGTGCATCAGGACACTACCTGATAGAGCAAATTTTAAAAAATAAATAAATAAATATGGGTTTACATTTAATTTTGTATTTTGTTTTGGATATTTTGTTTGTAGCTGTTTTAAAGTTCTGTCCAAATAAACAAAGACGCTTTTTGAACCTGGTAGAACCTGAATTGCCAACGAGTTTAATTGAGAAAGAATGTATAAATCCAAATAAGCACCCAATCGCTAACGGCTAATCTCCCTTCTCGAGGTGTTACTTTGTTGTGAACTTTTTGAACTGATTAAAGTTGAGAATTTTATAACCACGCCTTTGGCCTGGTGTCTTCATTCCCACAGCCGAGGGTGGGATGGAAAAATATACTTTGATTAGACTTCTGACTTTCCTAGATATTGTCTCAATCACCTATAAATACATTCTCCAATGACGTAGTTGCCTGTCCACTTGTCCAATTGTCTAGCTATGTGTCCATTTGTCCACTGCTCTGATCAAAAATTGGACAAATTGACTTCCTCCATCTCTACCAGTCCAATTTCTCATCATACCTCTACTTGTCCATTTGTCCAATTCGCCATTATCGCTACCTGAAAATCCATCTCTACCTGTCCGTCTGTCCAGTCCTCCATCATTCAGCTACTTGTCTGTTTGACCAATTTTTCCTTTAAACAAGGATTGGTCAAACTGACCTTGTCCGTTTGTCCAATTTTCTATCAACCATCTACTTGTCTGTCCTTTTCTCATTTGTAAATCATGTAACCGGCTGTTGGTCCATAAAGCCATTTGTCCCTCCGTCTATTCGTAATTCATCCATCCATTATCCAAACGTCGGTTTGTCCATCTGTTGTCCCATTATCTACCTGTTTGTCCATTCATCATTATCTACCTGTTTGTCCATCCAATATTCTTCTACCTGCCCAAAACTGTCCATCTGTCCATCATGTTTTTGTTTAAATTCTGTTCTGAATGAAAACATCTGCAGTAAATTAAACCATTATTGGACCAGAACCAGAACTCTACTGTGGAAAAGAACCCTCTATTTAAAAACTTCATTAAACTCTCCAGACGGTCCAGTGAAAGTGAGCAGAAGGAAAACCTTCCCCTCTTTCTTTCTCTCACGGTGATGTAAAAATAAGAGCAAGATGATAGACGACACGCTCCGAACCAGCGACTCGACATCCGACCGCTTCCGCTCGCTCACATTTGGCCGCGCTTGCTGCTGTGTAAACCGACCCGGCCGCTAATCCCTGTTAACATACTGGTATTGCACCAAAGTCAATGGTGACACTCCGCTGCCGAAAGACGAAACGTTCATCTCGCCGCCGTCCCTTCGGCTCTGATGCAACCAGTCGCAGCTGCCGGACCTTCTGGGAGATTAAGAGAGAGGTAAAAAAAAAAGATTCCTGCAAAGAAATCACCATAAAAATCTGAGATTATGAGCTTAAATTTAACTTGGAGAGAAAACCTTTCCACCAATACAGTTGGTGAGAAAAATTCAAAATGGACGACTCAGGGAAGGGGTTTGACTAAGCCACTGAAATCGAGCCCAATTAGAGGAAGAGAATTGCATGGAAGTGGATGGATCATGCTCTGGGGCCATTAGTTATTTTTCAAAGGTTACAAATAACGATGGGACTCGATTAAAAAAAAAAATTTAATTGAAATGAATGCTGGGTCTAATTAATTAACCGGATTTAATCAAAAACCAATAAATGTTTCCAACAACATTGAAAATGTTGGAAATAAGCAACATTTTCAATTCAAAAATCGTTTTTGCTGTTAAATTATTAAATAGACGTGTAAGCTCAACAACAGAGATATTTATTGTTTTTATCTGTTATTTAGGTTTTTCAACCATCAAATTAGTGCAAAGTGTTTCAGGATCACTCAAACTTCTTTGGAAAAAATAACAATTTAAGATTACTCTGATTAATATTGAGCGTGGTGTTCTTTCAGCAAATGGCCTTTTTTTTGTCTCTATGTTCCAGTTATTGATTACTAAATGATTATTAATCGTTTCAGCCCTACTCTGATTAATCATCCATCAGTGCTGCTCAGGTTTTTACAAGTAATATAACTTGAAATGTCAGTTTATTCAAATCATTCTTAGAGCTGCTATTAATGATTATTAGCAATTATTCTGATGATTAATCAGTTAATTGGATTTAAAAAATGCCACATTCTGCAGTTTTTTTTTTCATTTGAGCCTTGTGTATACAATAATGTAAATACATTAAAAGAGACAAATAAACAAGTATATTTTGAGTCTGTATGTTCCAATTAACGATTAATCGGTTATTAAATTAACTGACAATTATTGATTAATCACGATTAATCATTTCAATTTACACTCTTAAATCTATGTTTGAGTTTGTTTTGGGGACTTTTTTGTTTTCTTTGATGTGCTTACGTCCGGGCCTCTCTGCTGGCCCATAATTCAGTCCTGCTGTAACTGGACCCCCTGACCCACATCCACAGATCCTCGGCCATTCTCGGCATCCGCTGTCGAGGAGAAGAAGGGACAGCTGGGATAGCCCCCACCCACCTACCCACCTACCAGGAGGAGGACTGGGAGAAGAACCCAGCCCACACTGCCTCTTCATGTCCCCTTATGCCCTGGTGTGCAGCTGGGTTATTAATACCGACCAAAACCTCTCCGGCCTGACCCTCCACCCAGTGCAGCAAACCAGCTCTCTGACCTAAACAAGAAGGTGCTGGCAGCTGATTGGACGCTTCGTCCACACCAGGAAGTAAAACCCTTTGGTCACATTGTTGGTATCACCTGGCCAAGCCTTGGTACTAAAGGTGACTTGTTCTGGGTAAAACTGGGGCAAAGTTGATCACTTAAAACCTCTACCCAGGTTATATGCTGCCACCTAGTGGAAAAAAGACGCAACTTGTTAATTTTTTTTTTGTTGTATTTATAGATGTGTTTATAGATGTGTTATTAGGTGAATAGAGTTACAGATGAAAGCATTTTGACCAGAACTGAGAGAAATTACAAATCAGATCTGGTAAGGATGAAATCGTGAGAATCTACACCTCCCAGATAAACAATATGGCCGACGTTTTCTGGTGTTTGTGAGGTCCTGCTGCGCGCATGAAGAAGCAATGGGGGTTCGCCTTGTTTATTAAGGAACAGCCACAGCTGCACAAACACGCAGCGCAGCCGATGGAGGTCCACATGTACGGAGACAGCAAAGAGGAGGAAGTCCACACCTGGCTGTCCCTCGTCTAGAGACAGGGTTTCGGTCGATCTTTCATCACTTCGGGATCGTTAAGTAGTTCGGATCTGAGCGTAACGCGACTTGGATCTGTGGAACAACACAGAAGAGAAAATTATGTTCAGATTAGAGCTGAAACGATTAATCAGAATAATCATGATTAATCAATGACTGAAATCAATGTCAACTAATTTAGTAATTGATTAATCGTTAACTGGAATATATAGACTCAAAAAAGGGAAATTTACTGAAAAAAACAGCATATTCAGAGCGGTAATTAGGCCAGAATGGAACAAAAACATACACACTTTGCATTTAGAATAAACACAACTTTGTGTGTAAAGACGTTTTAGCTTTAGTTGAAATTCACAAAAGGATTTCTATATTATTGCATTTTAGGCAATAAATGTTTATTTTCTTATTTTAAAAATTTAAGTATTTATTATTTGTATATTTTTTAATGTATTTCTAGTATTTTTCTTACCTTTGACTGATAGTACAGAATCTGTCATGTTATATATCTATGAAGAAAAACAATTTAGCTAACATTGCATGTACTTGCTGATCAATCAATAGATTATAAATATCTATTTTCTAAAAAAAATTTCATACTTAAAACTTGACAATGAAAGTGAAGTGTGACATAAAAAGCAGTATTTACAATTGCCTCCATTTAAGTTTGCTTTTAAATTTTTAAGTCTGTATTATTATGCATCAGTTTTTACACTTTAAAAAAAAGTTTTCCCATATTTCAAACTTTAAACTAAAAGTGATGTTTGAATCATTTTCCATTTTAAGCAATAAAATGTTTTCTTATCTAAGTGAAGAAACTGAATCTTTTCATACTTTCTTACTAGTTTAAGTAGCTACTGAAGATTATTCGATTAATCAGAATAATTGATTATTTGATTACAAACTACAATTAATCCAGGAAGAAACGTCAAAAATCCAGGCAGAATTACAATAGAACATTAGACTAGATTAGAGAAATGCTGGTTCTGACCCAATATTACTGGAGTTTATGTATCTATAATCTACTGTGAAGCGGCTAAGCAACCCCACAGCATGATGCAGCCACTGCCATGCTTGACATTTGATACAGTAGATTAAATTCAAACTGTTGAATCCATTTTTTTTTTAAGTAAAGATAAAATCTTTAAGACAAACATACCTGGGGGCTTTCTCTGCTGTCGGTCTGGTTGGAGCGCCGCCTCTGAACTGCAGCTCCAGCCGGGCGTAGATCCCACCGGCCGGCTGAACCAGCAGAAACAGGAACCAGTTTAAAAACAACCCAACACCAGTTCAGATGGAGCAGGAATCTGCAACTCCAAACTTTGGTAAAAATCATGAAGAACAAACGGATGTTTATAAATGCCGGTTTTAGCCGTTTTCAAACAGTTTCTTGGAATAACTGAGTTAAATTTAGAACGACACTAAAATAGTTATCAATATTTTTTAGATCTACTTTTCTGGTCTTCAGGTTTTGTTTTATTTTCTATTATTTTGTTCTGAAATTGTGACGTTTATTAATGTATGAATAACACTATTTTATATTACACTATTTTTTTAAATGTGACAGTATGACTGTGAAAGATGAGCCTCTTATGACAGGCTAAATAAATTAATGATGGTCATTTTTTACTCTAACTTTACTTGGGCTACATCTAATAATTATTTTAGTAATTGATTAATTTGTTGATTAATTGATTAGTTGGATTTTAAAAAATGGCCATATTCTGCAGATTTTTTATTTAACCATGACATTTTACACATTAAAAGTGTATTAAAATATGCAAAAATAATCAACTCGATCCCTTTTCAAATAAGAAAATAAACATTTTATTGCCTAAAATGCAACAAATTAAGTTTGTTTTTATATCAAATGTAATATATATATATTTTCTTATACAATTTTGGGTTAATTACTCCTTTGACTATGTTGTTCTTTTAAACCCTACTCTATTTAAGATTTAAATGATTATTAAATTAGTTGATTATTTTAATAATCATGATTAATAATTAATCATTTCAGCCTCACTACCTATCTGCTTTTGTTACGCCATTTTTTACAAATATCACCGTCCCATAGAAGAAAATGCACCCATTCTTTTGTTTCATTTTTGCAAGGCTTTTCTGTTTTATTTTAAAAATCATAACAACAAAATAGTAAACGGTTATCAAAATTTAGAAATTAAGTTTTTCCAAAAAGTCAGGTAACATTTCTGGCTGTAATCGAGTTTTATTTTGTTCTGTTGAGGGTAAGAAAGACGCCTGAGTAAGAGGAACCGGACACGTCTCTGTTCACGGCAAAAACAAAACCTTACCGAGTGTTTTTGGTTTCGCTCCTGAAGGAAATATCATAGTAAACTTGAAATAAGACAAAACTAACTTACAAGTGACTTTTCAGCTTGTTTTGAGTAAATAATGTCTTAATATTGATTTAAAAAGTACTACTAAAATAAGTGAAATAATCTCACTTAGTTTATCTTATAATGTGGGAAAATATAAGTTAAAATAAGTGATCTACTGTCAGATTATTTAACTAGAACTTTTTCCAATCAATATCAATAAACTTTTGACTTGAAAAAAAGCTGAAAAGTTACTTGTAAGTTAGTTTTATCTTATTTCAATTGTACTAAAATATTTTCAGTACAAATTGGACCAGAAATTCTAGGTAGGATTTTGTGTTTTTGCAGTGTAGACTCACTCACGTCTTTGGTGTCCTTGGATTTACTCGGCTCCTGGTCTCCGAATCTCATCTTGGTCAGGTGGCCGACGATCTCCGCCATGCGCCGCTGGTCTGAAACGAGCAGAACAAACCCGATTTGATGCTGTATACCTCGCCGGGTCAGCAGCATTTGATGCGTCCTGCTTTACCTTCCTCTCTCTGAGCGTCCTGGTTGTAGCGCAGCGAGCGAGAACTGTCCCACTTACTCTTCTGGAGGCTCACGCTACAACACACACACACATACTGGTTAGCTTAGCTTTGGTTTAGAAAGGTGTTTGGTGTTCAAGTGAGGCTTACGTGAAAGGTGTGCTGTCTCTGGACTGTGGCTAAGGAAAAAAAGAAACACAGCTTAGAGTAAAATATGAGATACAGTTGACAAAGTTTTAGTTTGGGGTAAAATTTAAGCACTTTCAAGGTAAGTTTTCAAACTTTTTTGGAGTTAAATGAATTAAAAAGACAGTTTAAATTCACTATTATATGATATAATTTATAACTTAAACGTAGGGGTGGAGGATATAGAGTTAAAAGTTCTATTATGATATTTTGTGGCACTATAAAAGTGAAAATAAATAGTATTTATTATTCCTTTTTTTAGATAACTGCAATCACAGCCCCACAAACACAAATATTGCTCTTGGAAAAACAATTTTCAATTTCTTTAACATTAAGAAGTGAGATTTGTATCATTAACCTGACCACAGTAACTGTAATATTTAATCATATTTTTTTTACATTTATTGATATTTACTGATACTATTATTGAACAAACAGTGGAGAAAATAGTAAAACTAACAATTCCAACAATACGAACAGTTTTAGGAGATTTTAAAAGTTGTGACAGTGATAAATCAAAATTCTTATTATGGAAAAAAATTATCACAATAAACGATTAACGATACGATAAATGTCCCCCTCTAGTTATTAATAATGTTTTGTGATAGTATTTTACATGCTACAGTAAGGAGAAGATGAACTAAAATATTACAAAACTTTTTGTTTTTAAATCTCTCACATCTGAGAAAACATTAATTTAATTTAAAAAAACATAGTTCAAAGTGTAAAATATAAAATGATCAATAAGTAATTGAGAAATTAAGTACAATAAATATTTATTACATTAAAATAATCCAAACAAATTGTGTTAAGGTAAATGGCCTTCCTGCTAAAATTAAATGCTAAAAACAAAATATACAAAGAAAATAATTTTTAAAAACTCTAAAAAATGCTCTCACTAAGTTTTCCGGCTTTTAGAAAATACAAATAACTTTGGTAATTCTAACTGATCCAAAAAAATAAAAGTTTAGTTTGATTTAACTTCAGACATTTTTTTATTAGATGTATTCAAATATCTGGTTCCAACTGTAAGTAACATTTACTAGATTTAAGCTTTAAATCAAACGTTAGATTGCACCTTATTACAAAACAACTTGCTGAAATTCAAGGATTTCAAGTACCATAATGAACACTGTTAGTTGGAAATGATCTATAAAGGAGAAGTAGAGATAAATCCATGAAATTAGTGACTTACCTTCTCAGATTTGTCTTTGCGTTGGAAGTTCGGAGAGGAAAGCTGTTTCTTCAGAGGTCTGTGGGCCTTCTTGGCCTTCTTAGCAGCTGGAAACAGAAAAACCAGACGAGAGAATAAACAATGCATCAGGCGCCACTTGGTGGCTGGAAACAGGAATTGAATAAATAAGACAGGACATTCAGAGAAAGCAAAAAAACACCTGAATATTCATCAAAGTTAGCATTGTTGTATGATGGATTAAATTACACTTTCCATTCTGATGATTGATATTTTTTGAGAGGCAATTTTGTTTAGAGAGACGTCATAATTTATAAACTTATATTTCAGTTTTATTTAGCTGTTTTTGGTTGTGTTTTATTTTGGACATTTAGAATATCTTCCAGTTTCAGTGTATTAGGGATAAAGAAAAAAAAAGGGAGAGGTAAGTATCAAGAAATTTTGAGATTAATCTGGACATTTCAGAATTTGAAGTTAAAAATTTGCTACAAAAAATTGTGAAGTTTTGAGATTAATTTCAAAAATTTTCCTGAAAAGGAAATTTCTGAGTTTGAAAAGTTGAAAAAGTGTTTAAAAAAATTCTAATTAATCTCAGAAATTTTCTAGAAAAACTTGAAAACTTCTAAGTTTGAAAAGTCAAAAATTTGCTAGAAAAGTCTCAAAAAATGTTCTGATTAATCTCAGAAATTTTCTAGCAAAAATATGGAAATATATTTGGATGTTTTACACATCTGGTGATTATGACCAGAGCAGAAAGTTTTAGTGAAATGACAGAAATGAACTTATTTGTTTTTAACAAAATTTTTCCAAAGCAGCAGTTCGTGGGTTGAACAAAAATTATTTTGCTACCAGATTAAGCATCACAATCTGACTTTTCTGCCAGACTCCCACCTTGTTTCTTCGACAACTCTTCTTCATCCCCGACCTCGTCTTCGGTGACCTCTGACCCTGTGGTGTACTCCTCGTCCTCCGACAGGAGAGACTGCTGCCTCTAGAAGAGCAGAATTTTAGTTTCTGACACAACAACCATCACCAGAATCTCTGAAAACAACGAGGCGTCCTACCAGCTGAAGAGTCCAGTTCTTGAAAAGGGAAAACTGAGTGAGAAACACAAAGGAAATTAACCGAGAATCTGTAGAAAAACAAACTAAAAATGATTTTAAAGAGACGAACAGAGCTGCCGTCTCCTCTCAGAGGTCCGAGGAGTGTCGGCTCCAGAAGAGCGTTGCAGTCTGGGACTTTCTCTGCTCCGGGCGGACTCTCCTCAGAGCTGACGAGCACAAGCGGGATGTTTAACTTTTATCAGAAATCAGGCAGAAATCGTCATGGCAATGAACTTTACACTGACCTCTCTGCCGGCAACGAGTTGGACAAACACACAGCGTCTCTGTGCAGCAGCAGGTCGTTAAGAACTCTGATCTGAGCTGCCAACGCCTCATCGCATTTCTCCTCATCCAGTATGTTCACGATGTGATCCCGCATCTTACAACCCTGAACACACATACACACATTCTTGTTAATGTCCTTCAGGGGGCCCGAAAGTAGCTTAGTGAGTTGAGGGGCCCACCCTTTCTAGATGTCCTAGACCTATTAAAAAAATCAGGCAAATCCCCAAACAAATCTTGGTACTAAAAATCCCCTTCAATAAACACAATTTGAAACTTTATTTTACATGTTAGTTTTTCTGTCACATGTGGGGCCCATTTCTAACATTTATGCTTTGCAGGGCCCACCTTTACACACATGAGTTTTTCAGTCCGTTACACACACACCTTAACCAGTCAGCCTGATTTCTCTTTCTTAGAAAGTTTTGAATTTTCCAACAAAAAACTGTGATTTTTGTTGCTAAATTACAAATTGATTCCCATAAATGGAGGAACAAATGTTTGGCCCTCTCTATACACACTGCAAAAACACAAAATATTAACAAGTATTTTTTTGTCTGGTTTTTAGTGTAAATATCTTAAATTGGAAACCTTTGGTATCCCAGTGGGGTCAAAGCGGAGAACCCTCTGGTTGCAGCAGGGGTATATTCCCGCCCCATGCCAGCCTTTCTCTGCGCCCATGCCAGGGTACAACACGCTGTCTGGGTGGTATTTGCATTGGGTCAGCTCTGCACAAACAAACACCTGCACAAAAAAACACAGACGGGTTTTAGAGAATATCTCATCACAGAAAATTATTAGAAAAATAAGCATTTCTTGCAAAAATGCAGCATGAATGCTGGAAGCTCAACGTTTTTAGTAAAAATTCCAGAAGAAGAGAGTAAAATTATAGTTGGAGTTAAGGTTGAAAGGAGGGCTGGAGTGAGTTCCAAACATAATAATCATTCCCACTAACTATCGTTTTCTCCTGACTCTAGGGTCGAGTCAGGAGACTCTGACCTGCTGACAGCGGGAGCAGGTGAGGTAGTTGATGGTTCCCCAGATTCTCCAGTATACAAGAACCCAGGACTTGAGCTCCTCATATAAAGCTGTGGTGTATTCATGCACATCCCAGCTCTTCTGTCTGTGAACCCAAACAACATTAATAACACATTAAATAACCTATATATATATAAATAAAGGTATGTGTAAATAATTTAACAACTGAGGTGAACCTGAATTAGATGCAGCCTGAGTTCAGTGGTCTGGAGTTACATTAGTAATGTTTGACTTATAATTAAAAGCTCTAGCCTTTGTTACATTTATTTATTTGTTTACATCTATGTACCTTGTGTGCGTATAGATGATCTGTCCTCGGATGTCAACGTTGATTTTCCCTGGAACGCAGGAAATCTTCCTCTCCGTGTCTTTGGTCAGCAGCTTGAGGCACAAACCGCACCTGCGTTATGGAGACGAAACAAAACAGCAGCACATTTTCAGAAACTCTACAACAAAGAAAACAAAACTGCAGAAGCAAAGAGTTTGTACCAACCTGTAGAGAGTCGAGGCATTTCCTGGAGAATCTTTGCTCTGGTGATTTGGATCAAACAGACGCTCGATTTTCTTCTGAAACAGTTTGCTTTGACGTAGAAAAAGAAGAGGAGGAAAGCAGCATTAGCTTCTAAATTAGCCACATGTTGACACGCGGGCTGCTTTAAACTACCTACCTCTTGAATTTATCTTTTTTGTCGCGGATGTCGTCTGCCTCATTGTGGTTGAAGAGCTCGGCGATCCGTGTTGCCAGGTTGCTGTTGATGCAGTTCATGTTGCAGGGAGTGGCAACGATGGCGCTCATGTGTTTATGGCAGTACTGGATGCATTCCTCCACCTGAACACAGACAGAGATATTCAAACTCCCGCAGATTTTTCACCTGCTTGATAAAGAAATCAATAATAAATAACTGTCTGAAGCTGCTGCTATGGAGCATAACTCCTGTCACACTGGCAGTCACTGATGATAAAAATGTGTGAAAAGCCTTAAAAAGAACTTGTTTGATTGTAGTAACTTAATTTTCCACTAAAATGAATTGAAATGTAATTTGAGAACTATTTGAAATTAAAAAAGTAGAAGTTTGGCTGATTTTAAACTCCAGAATAAATTAATCCTGACGATAGTTTTGGAGAGTTTTACAAGTAATTGTAACTAGTTACAACCCAACTCTGGAAAAATGAAGAGATCACTGCACTGAACCCATTGAAAACCTAATGTTTTAACTCTTCCTGAGTTAAAACTTTAGTATTTTTGTTCTAAATGAATATGAACCTGTTTTCTTTACAGTATTTGAGGACTGAAAGCACTGCATCTTTTTCGTTATTTTGACTATTTCTCAATTTCTGCAAATAAATACAAAATTTTTGCTTGGAATTTCAGAGACATGTCGTCAGTAGTTCATAGAGAACAATGTTCATTTTACTCAAACAAACCTATAGAGTAAAATCAGAGAAATAATCATTTTGCAGTAGCCTCTTAATTTTTTTCAGAGCTGTATATATAAACTCCACAACACTTACTAATGTATCCATCTTCAAGAACTCAGAGGAGATCAGGATGGAGATCACGTTGCTGGGCTCTGAAACCGACAGACACCGAACACACAAACCAAACACCACCCACGGTTCACAACTAGCAGGTGGAGAAGGTGAGCAAGCATAAAAATAAACGTGAGATGTTGCTGTGTTTTTTGTTTTGTAATTTACCCAGCCGGGGTTTGTCCTTGTTCCCCTCTCCTGCCGAGTTCCTCCTGACGTAGTTCATGAGCCAATCGAAAATCTGGACGTCGCAGTGGACCGAGATGTCCACCTCTTCCCACCTCTGCTGGTCCACGGATAAATATTCAGCAAAGTAGCGCATCTCTTTGACTAGAAGATCTCTGGGGCAGGTGAAATCCTGCTTCAGGTTCTTGGTCTCATCACAGACGTGGATCACCATGTTGAGACTGGAGAACAGGGGTCATATTTATTGCTTGGAATACAAAACGTGAAGCAAATGTCCAGCCGTATTTCTCAAACTTTTTCAGGACAACCTAATTTGAAATTGCCCCTCACTAACACAACATGGTAATATATACAACCTGAGATGAAAATATTAGTCTCTTTGCTCACTTATTGCTCATCTGATTGAGAAGGGTGGCGTTGTTTTGTAAATGTGACTGGCCTTGACAAAACCACGAACAAGTTTACTCAGGAAAGTTTTAGTTATTTACACATTCTGAAAGTGTCAAACACATGGAAATAAAAAAAAAAACAAGTTGTGTTGTGTGGGTTAACATAATCTTATGGTTATTTTGTAATTTACAAGCACAATAACAGAAAAATAGATTTGAGTTGCCTTGTCAGAAACAAAAATCTTATTCTGCGCTATACGGCATGAAAATGATCCACCCATTTCTATCAATTGTACTTGTTTACTGCTTAAATTACTTTCAAATAAATAACAATAGCAATAGCTATGCTTATAAGCAAGCAAAGTCGTAAAAAAAAAAAAAACCAGAACAGTTCTCATTAGTCTTTAGTCCTAACAATCACGGAGTAGTTCAAAAGAATCGAGTCGCTCGTGAACGACACGTAACTACTCTCATGATTTAACTTCCTCCGATTATTTAAGCATTCCTGACGTTTTCTTTCTTTCTACTTGTATCTTCAGTTTTCTTTAAGTGACCCGGTTTTAAGCCACGTATCCATTATTACTTTTAAACACGACCCTCAGTAAGCTAGCTGTAGCGTCGCACGGCAAATAAACGGTCGTTTACATGCAGTACCTTGCTCACCACCAGGGGGCGACCGCGTGCCACCAGCTTTAGAGAGACTGGTCTACAGATGGGACTTACTCCTGTGGTTTTTGAGGTTTTTCATCCTCTTCCACTGAGACTCGCGTCTCCTTCTTCTCCGCCGTTCCTCCCCTCCCAGCAGGGAGCGAGTTGGAGCCTGCAGACATCAGGAGAAAAAAAACATACTGCAAAACATCTTGAAATTTTTCACATTTTGTCTTGTTAGAACGACAAACGTCAATGTATTTTATCCAGGGTTGCTAAACTTTTCCCACTGCACTTTCAAGGTAAGTTTTCAAACTTTTCCAGCACCACACTTTGGACATAAAAACAATATAAACTAACTAAAAATATATAGGTTCAATTCACTATTACAGTGGCTTACAAAAGTATTCATATCCCTTGAACTTTTATACATTTTGTCGCATTACAAACGCAAACATGAATATATTTTATTGGAATTTAATATGAAAGACCAACACAAAGTGGTATACAAATCCCATAAATGAAAACTGAAAAGTGCGGTGTGCTAAAATATTCAGCTCCCTTTTCTCTGAGTGCAACCAATTGCCTTCAGAAGTTGCCTGATGACTGTTAATGACTTAATAGAGTCCACCTGTGTGTAATCTAATCTCAGCATAACCGAGATTAGATCATAAATACAGCTGCTCACCTATTATGCTTAATCTTGGAAAGGTTAGGATATGTCAATTGTCTATGCAAAACATGTTTATTAGATTTTTGGCACAAAATAACTCTGAGATAATGAGGGTTTAGTCTGTGCAGTTCGAGCTGTTTTAGGGCCTCTTGTCACTCTAAATCCAAATAAACTGCTGCTGGCCACGCCCGCCCCACTCACACATGAAAATGGTTGAAAATAGATGCGCAATTAGACAACCATACATCTTTGAAAAGCAGAAGTGGAGCCTCCTGCACAACCAACAAGAATGCAGCAAGTGGTTTCTGAATGGTAAGTCAACAAAAAACACTCATCTTTTCCATTGTACAACGGCTAAACCAGCTGACCAAACATGCTAGAACTCCTTTTAAGTTGCTAGGTAACAGGTGGAACTTTGCTAGGGTTGCTAGATAACGTAGAATGCGACTTAACAATTGGGAGGTTTTTGAAACAGCTCATTTTTGAGACACCAAAAAACATTAACTTATTTCAAATAAACACACTGAATGTTTTTCTTGTCTGTTTTTAGGAGCAGCAAATGAAAGTACAAAAACATCCAAAATGTGAATTTTGCATAACAGATCCCCTTTAAAGCCCCGCACAGATTCAGATTTGGTCTAAATTGAATGTGAATGTTAGCCTAGACCAATAGAACTGAATGTTTTATCTGTGAATATCTGAGGCAGCATTAACTGACCTGCGACTTTGCTGCAGCTTTGACTGCCTCCTTCTCTCTTGACCACATCTCCAGCCTCCAGCAGGGCAGACAGGCTGTCAGACTGTGAGCCACTTCCTCCCGTTAGGTCATTACACTGATAATCCACCTGGGGAAACCCCGCCGTGGCCTTCAGCTCCTCAAATCGACGGGCGCACTGTGAAACCACATCAAAGCTGCTGATTTCCTCTCATTCACTCGAATTGTTGATAAACCATGGAGCAGAAGATGGACAATGAAGAGGAGATGGATGATGGAGGCATTCATAGTTACCCAGCAGCACTGCAGTTACCTCCTTAGGAGTGAAGCCTGGCACCAGTTTGGCCACATTCTCCCAGTTTATGGGCTGAGGAACGCCCCAGAGAGATCCCAGCACCATGTCCAGAACCAGGACATTGTTGTCGTAAGGGAAATTATTGTTGTCCGAACAGAAGCGGCTCATTTCTACACAGACAGACGGTCAACAAACAAACAAGATGCATTCAGTCAACAAGAACAAAACTGATCTGAACTTTCTGAAAGAAAATGAAAGAGTTTGCATTTTAAGAATCAGATTAGATTTTATAAAGTTAGTGTCAACTTTTTTTATTCACTTATTTTATATCTTTTCAACACAGATATGGTATTTAGTTGAAACAGCCAGTTACTGTTTTGTTTTTCAGTGATTTAGCGACAGCAAAAAGAGTTGACAAAGCCTGATTTCCTTAAAGTTAAACATTTTTGTTTGAATTCAAATAGAATATTTAGCATTTTTGACTGCATTAGAAAAAATATTTTATTGCATGCAAAAAAAACTAAAAAAAAAAAAATTCCTGAAGTAAATATTGGAATCAGAATTACTTTTTTGTTATTATGCAAGAAAGCACAACTAATTAAAAAAAATAGAGACTCTCAACAGAATAAATATATAATATTAATTAAGTATACTTAAACAAATATAAAATATATTGTAGAAAGACACAGAGACAACCAGGATGTTAAAAGAACATACTTTATTTATCGCAAAGGGAAACTAAGTGTTGTCGTAACTGTGGGTAGGAAGGATCTCCAGTAGCGGTCAGTCTTGCAATGAATCTGAAGAGGCCTCTGACTGAAGACTGTTGCTGTATGACATGCCAACAGCTCACTTTTAGGGCAGCAGAAACAATATTCCACACTAATGTTCTGGATGACACAATCAGGTGTTGACACGCACTGCTAATCCACCTCATTTGCTTTTGCTGCTCCTTTTCAAATCTCTGTTTGGCCGTCTGGTTAGAAAGGTGGGCAGAGAGATGTTGGAGTTGAGGATATTATGATCGATGGAAGAAATGGTTTGAACTTTCTTCTTCTCTGCATCCATGAAGACTCCTTTTGTTTAGATAGTATTGTATCTTTTTTGTAAAAAAAAAAAAAAAATCTACATTTTCCAAAAATGTAGTCTTCATAAATAGCACATGTAATGAATTGTTAAAATCGATTTATCGTATAGCCCTAGACGAAACCAAAAAGGGAGTTTTGGGGTTAAATTTTACAAAACTACTCTGCATTGCCAAATGAACACCAAACTCCCAGTGAAATAGAGTAGTGGCAGAATCATGCTGTGGGGTTAAACTTCCTGAATTCCAAATACTGATCACTTTTGAGTTTAAGTTAAAGCCAGAATCCAGAAGTAAAGTAAATCTAAAACATATTACATATTTTGCACCTAAATTGTACTGGATACGTGTCACCTTAAAGGTGAAAAATATCTTGAATTTTTTAAAAATATTCACTAATGTTATGTTTATATCACCAAAACATTAAGATATATCCATCAGTTTCCAATTTAATCAATGCAAGTAAGTCGGGAAAGTGCACATAGGTGGCTGGTGATGCATTTTAATTGTGTGATAATAAAAATGGGACGTCGCAGTGGGAAGTGGTGCTACCGCAGGCCGAGCCTCCAGCAACTCCTCCTGATACATCAGGCGCTTCGGGTCAAATCAAATCCATTTTTTATGCGACAAAAAACATTAAAAACGAAAAAACTGGAACAGAAAAATGATGCCGTGGTTGCTGCTTACCGTTTTGCAGCAGAGTCAAGGCAGCAGCGGAATCCTTTCTGCCATTGTGGTGATGATAATGGTGCTGATGCTGCGGTCCAACGGCTAACTACCAGACTAGCTAACTTTGCGGGACCGGACTGTTTGCTGCCTTCAGGTAACCACCGAAATTTGAGCTTCAAAATCTCACTTGCACTCAACTCAAGTTTCAGTTTTAAAATTGATATCAGTATGCACGTTAATGTCGGAAACTATCTTTGATATTGTTTTGTATACTATTTAAATTATTAGTAAATTTGTTTGTACTTTTATCACAATTTAATTTATATTATATGCGCTCTTTTGAGAAACTGCGATTTTTTATTTATTTTTTTTTACAAGTGAAAGGTACTATAGAGAAATCAAATATACTTTCTCAAAAAAGAAAGCATTTTATTTTACCTTACACTTTTTGATTGTAAAAATTAGGTCAATAAGTGGAGCTTATTCCATAAATACATGATTTTCGATAGTCCCTGAAGGCAGCACAAGCTTTCACTAGTTAGCATGAACGCTAACCATCAACGACGGCGTTCGCTAAATTTACGTCCTCGTTTACGGTATAAAATAGTATTCACATGCCATTCCGTTTAAACACAAACCAAACACTTGACTAAACAAAACTGTTAATACAAACTAAAAGCTCGTTAGTTTGTAAAGTCGTCCCAGTTGTCGCACTGCAGCAACATAAGCGTCCTGTTACCATGAGACGACGGTCGTAAATGCGATATATATGTCGTAAACTGCTTCGTAAATCTTTCAAACAGAAAGGGAAAAATAAAACAATTAGTGGGTCAGTTAAGTGCTAATTAATGTAAAACTAAGCGGAGAATAATGTGCCTGTGTTTTGACGTTGTAGTTTTCAAACTCTTAGTATTAAATGACTCATATCAGTTACATTTAACTTCCCTTTGTGATTAGTAAGGTATTTTTTAATTGAATTGACGCGATTTATAAAACGAGGATTCTTGTTAGAGGTGCCCAGATGGCGGACTCTAATAATCCTGATATGGCACTTTAAAATTAAAAGCCATAGTATAATTCCAGGAGTTTCAAGGCCATGGATGGAACTTTATCAGAGGTGATCTTAGTCCTTTTGGGGCCGTGGTCAAAACACAGATATGGGTCCACCTCCTTCCCTTCTAAATTTAATTTTTAAAATATAACTGGGACTGTTTTGGGTTTTAGTTGTACAGTGGACTACATCCTGCTGAAGGAGTCATGGTAATCTGACATTTACATATATACCAGTGACCAAAAAAACAAAACAGTTTTTGGAAATATTTATTTTCAAAATATTTATATTAAATATTTACAAATTACTTTGTGACAAATAAAGTGATGAGAATTTGCATCTTGCACCTCTCCAGCTCTGACAACAATCCTATTTATTCCAGACAAAAGACAACACAGAAAAGCAGGCGGCTGTCAACCGGGAGCGCCCAAACTTTAACAACATGATCACGTCCTTAACACCTCCGCCCTTTAAAATGACAACGGACCAGTTTACCTCATTTCCTCACAAAACAAACATGCACAAAAGTTTTTTAAGCAAGCTCTGAATGAGGGGAGAAAACCTTGCATTTGTTTAAAACTATTTTCCATCAGTAACCTTGAATTCAGACTGATAACCTGAATCAAGAAATACTCTAGAAAATTTCTGACGAGGTCCATTGTGATACCGCTGCTGTCAAGTATTAGTCTATTTCCAGAATTAGAGACTGCAAACAAGAAATGATTGAGCTAATTAATTATAAACCTCTACACACGAAGGCATCATCGTCAGAGGTCGTTTTTTTCAGGGATGTTCAGCACAGAGTTGGACGGCGTCTCAGAGGTTGAAGTGCTCAGACCGAAGGAAGCCGGAGTTTCTCTGTACGCAGACTCCAGCAGCTGCTCCGCAGACGCGGCGTTGGGCGGCGCGGCGAGGTCAGGGGTGAAACCTCGGGTTGTAGCAGGCTGCGGCTGCACAGGCGAGGCTGTCTGGGCGCTCTGTTGCTGCTTCACCTGAGCGAGCCTCTCCGTCTCGGCGTGCTTTCGGCCTCTCCGTTTCCCCAGGATCTTGACGTAGTTGGCGGGGACGAGTCCCGTGGTCTGACCGTCCACGCTGGCCAGCAGCCATCCACGCACCCGCGGCTGTAGCTCTGAACGTGACGAGGAGGATAACACACAGCAAGGATTTTAAGCTAACACTGGAAACTTATGACGTATTAAGCAAGCTCTTAATAAGATGTAATAAGAAAACATTTAAAATAGAAAAACAAAATTACGACATTAAAGTCGTACAGGACAAATTCTTAATATTTCAACAATAGTCAATATTTTGACAATAAAGCGATTTAAGTCATAATATTACAAGAATAAAGTGTTAATATTGCAAAATTAGTCATAAGTTATACGAGGATAAAGTTGAACTAATGAGAAAAAAGTTGTAGTACTTCAAGAATAGTCAATATTTTGAGAATAAAGTCAATGTTTCACGAATAAAGTCATAATATTACTAGGATAAACTTTTAATATCACAAAAATACAGACTTTTTGTGATATTAAAGCAGGCAAAACTGTCATTTGCATGCTAGAAAAATACAACGTGACAGTTTGAGAAATGTGCAAAAACAAGTCCAGCTTTCTGTTTATACTCATCAAACTGGGTGCAATAAATCACAGAGACTAAATCTTACAAGTTTTATTCTCATGACACAAAAATATGACTATTTGTGTGATAAAAATTCTCATATGAATTTTATTAATACGAGAATATTCTCGTATTTTACTCTTGGATAAAATTACGAGAAAAAAATAAATATTTCAAGAATAAAGTCGTAAAATTATGAATTTATTCTGAAGATATTGTAACTTATTCTAGCAATAAGTCCAGTTTTTGGACGTAATACTATGACTTTATTCCCATACAAACTTTTTCTCTCGATATTAAGATTTTATTTTCATAATTGTGACTTTCATCATGTAATTTTATTTTTTATTTTCTTAATGTAGTCCTAATTCTCCGCCACAGAAACTACCAACTGACTACAAGGAAAATATATTTTTCATTTCATCAACCAGCAGAAATAATTCTGTGTTTTATGTATTTCAGAGGAGCAGATATTCCTTCAGCGTATTACATAAAGATGTTAACGAGTTCTGACCTTTAGGAGCCAGGTTGAGCATGTCTCCGGCCCGCAGAGAAACTTCCTCCTCTGACGAAGCTGTAAAATCGTATTCTGCTCTGGCAACAACGTGGTCATCCTCCCCGCTGGCCCAGCTGGTGGCTAAACACAAGCAGAACACCTTCATTAACGAAACTAGAAATAAATAAAACAAAAAACACACTTTTAAAAGCATTTCCGTGTATTTTAGATCAACACAAAGTAGAAAATAATGAAACCGAAGCACCAGACTGAAGATTTTATCATGCCGTTTTTGGTAGAAAGAGAGAAAAAAGAAACAATAAATCATAAATTATTGATTTCCATTTATCGTGTGATTAATTGACTTATTGTTTATCGGAGCAGGCCTAGCTGTAAGATGATTAAAAGTGAGGGCAAAGTACAAGGTGCTGCTGAACACCTTTGAGTTCAACAGTAAGTGGCTGCAAACTATCAATAATCTACAAATATTCTTAACTCATGTCAAATCCAAAACCAAACACTAGAGACACATTGTTTCAACCTAAAATTCACCAGACAGACACACACCTGCAGGTTTTCTTAAAGTTTTTTATTGAAAGAAACAGATTTGGAAAAATTTTCTTCTGCCTGATTTTGTTTCTTTTTATTTATATGAATTATTGTCATTTTTGTCCTTTAAAAAAACCATAATTTCCACTTAACTAATATTTTGGTCTGTCTGATTATGTAATTTTTAAATATTAAATGATAATTTGATCAGTTACTGAGTACTTGAGTAGATTTTTACCAAATACATTTTTACTCTTACTTGAGTAGATTTTTTGGATACTCTGCTCGTCATCAGCAGCCCCTTCCAGCGGCTTCAGTTCATTTTGTTTCCTTTGACTAAGAACAAGTCTCTACACCAAGCATTGTGAGGCTGAATGTTTTTAAATTTAGAGATAAATCAGATGCAAGCCTTACCACTTTCTTCAGAACCGGCAGTGGAGCTCAGCAGCTTCCAGATGAGATAGGGTCCACCAAGAACTACAGCGAAGAAGAGGAAGATGGGCCAGGACTTCACGCTCTGTTCCTCGGCTGCCGCTCCAAACGCCCTGGACGAAGCTGTAGCCAGGGCGTCGGTCGTGTTGTCGGCCCACAAGTCCTCCACGTCTGCGTCCGTCCCTCTCCCCAGCAGCCGCTTCAGCCGTCGGTAGAGGTAGCGCAGCGTTCGCACCAAAGCGAACGCCGACAGGACCTTTGTGAGGTGAGCGCGCAGCCTCGTTAGGTGGTTGGCCACGTCCAGCACAGCGCGGAAGCTGTTGTAGACGGCTGAGAAGGTGGCGTCCAGCATCATGCTGACTGAAGCGAAGGCCTGGACGATGCTTTCAATGGACTGGAAGGCGCCGCGACTGCTCTCCTCCGCCTGTTGCACGAACCGGCTGGGGGCGACTTCTTCTGCGTGAGGGAAGCGGCTGTAGCCTCCGAGGCCGTAGGCGCCGCCGCCGTAGCTGTAGGGGTTGTAGCCGCCATAGATGGAGCTCCCGTAGGGACTGTAGGCGGAGGTGAAAGAGCTGTAGGATGGACGGTAGGACTGCTGCATGGGGCGGGGAGGAACAGGAGGGGCCATTCTGGTCAAAACAGGAGGGCCTGCCGGCGTGGAGGGCCCCACAGCTGCCGGTCCAAAGTCTGCAGATCTGTTCAGTCAGAAAAGAAGCAAATAATTTAGACAGCTGAGGTGACAAGAGGGAGCTTTCTGGGAAAAGGGTGCAAAGACGTAGCTACACTAAGAACTATTTGTTACAATAAGGGCTGAAATGATTAATCGGATTTATCAAATTAATCAGATTAATTGTGATTAACTGATTATTGAAGTAATTGTCAACTAATTCAGGAACTCGATTGCTAACTGGTGTATGCTAGGGCTGCACAGGGTTATACTGAGTTTTCATTTAACTACTTAAGCCTATTTTATACAATATTAGAAAAAAAAAATTAAAAGATGCAAATAAATAAATAATTCAGCTCCTTTTTAAAATAAGAACATAAACATTTTACTGCCTAAATCAAAATAACACAGCAGACTTTTAGCGAATTTGAACTGGGAAAAGTTAAAACTATCCCATTGGAGGAGTTTTTCATGAAACATTTTTACAAAAGACGTTTTTATCTTAAATGTATAAATATATATACAAATATTTTACAGTTCTGGTTTATTTGCTCCTCTAAATATGTTGAATTTTAAGCAAATGGCCTTTCTTTGGCTCTGTATATTCTAGTTAATGATTAATTAACTACTAAATTGGTTGATGATTATTTGAATAATCGGTTAATTTCATTAATCGTTTCAGCCCTAATGAATAGACTCAAAAAAAAGGGGCAATTTACAGGAAGAACTACATACTCAGAGCAGGAATTAAGCCAAAAATGTACACAAATATTTGCACTTAAGATAAGAAAAACAAACTTTTATCTGTAAATATGTTCTTTCCAGTGGCTAAGTTTTAGCTTCAACTTGTTCAAATTGTGTAAAAAAACAAAATCTCCTCTTAAACACCTTTTGCTATCCAAAAGACTCCACGTCATTGGGTTACAGTAACCCTAACCCTATTAAATAAACATTATAACACAGTGCGCACTCCGTTATACAACAGCTTTCAGGACAATCTTTATCAGCAATAGCCCAGTTAGACACTGAAACCTGTACACACTGGCTGTTGCGATGATATTTAATAATAAAACCCCCAAAAACAGTAAAATTCAGCCGTGAGACTATAAAGTAAACAGCAGGCCGCAGGCAGGAGAAGAGCTACTAATTTAAATTAATTTGTTGCTGTTTACTAATTAATCTAAAACATGCAACTGACGAATTACGCGTTGTTAAACTCATCGTGTCAAATTATTCTGCAAAAACACTGCTGAATGTTTAGGTCGCAGGTTTAGCAACTTTAGCATCAACTAGCTCACAACATTAGCAAATGCTACTTTAAGCTAATAGCAAAGACCGGCTAAATAAACCAAATAAATGCTTGTTTACCTGTAATTTAAAGGTGCGCTAATAGCCCCTGGAATCCGCCTTTCCCATGGCTTTGGGGGAGGATGTGAATCCATCGTAAAATATTAAACAAACAACTTTAAAAAAACACACACATCGAAGTATATCCCCCGTCCGCTGACCAGTTTTTTTAATGCTCCCTTCCAGTGCACCTCGTAATTTTCAGAATTCCAAAATAAACCCTATATTTCCACGACGTGTATTCACAAAATGCCCTAATACACCTGAAAAGGAGATTGAATAAATTCATTATGACAGATTAGTTATATATCTGTATTATTTGTTATTAAACTATTTAGGAATTATTCTTATACCCGAAAAGCCTCACTGTCACCAAACACACCTCACGGTCAGACCAAAATAATAGGTAGACGATTGTTGTGCTTGAGTTTTTTTGCGTTTAACCTTGGTGGAAAACAACCGTAAAAAACATACTCAAGTAAGAGTAGCACTACTTCCACATATTTTCTCAAGCAAAAATATAAAGTGGCCATAGAAGACATTACTCAAGAGTAAAAAAGTATTTTGTAAATGGAGTTACTCTAATTTAATATCTGATTAAACATATAAAATCGTCAAGCAAACAATATAAAAAGTATGTTCCAGTAAAACTACTACTAAAAGTTAATTTCTTTCCCCAAAAAGGTCACTCAAGTAAAAGAAAATAACTAGTTACTACCTACCATCCATCCTAACGAAACATACTCCCTGTGCGATTAGTAGAGCCTGCTCCCATGTTCCGTTTTTTTAAAAATATCGGCCACCAGAGGGTGCTGCAGCACATAAAACAAAAGTGAGTCATCAACGTACAGAAAAAGTACCAACAGAAGTTGTATAGGGAATATCCCTCACTTTGCAAGTCATATTAACTCAAGAAAAAAAAGCAACAACAACAAAAAAAATCTGTCATTATTATTACACTGACTTGTTCCAAGTCTCTTTACATAAACAACCTATTCAAATTTAAGACAGTCATATGTATTTAAATTTATGAAGCTGGGAAAATTTGACAGCTGCACTTTGGATTACTCTATTTTGTACTCTTGTAAATGTGTTTTAGTATCATAAAGAGGTACATACAGTCAGTCAGCTAAGTTAATTACTTCTTAAAACACTTATTTGTCATAGTAGATCATTAGTCCTAAAACAAATATACATTTTCTACCTTCTTCCACAAAAATGTATTGAGAGATAATTTGTCCAAGCCAACCCATCAGAAGTTTTTAAAAATACTTATTGTTATTTTTATACATACACATTGCTGATGTGGATGGTTAATTGATGGTTAATTTCTTAATTGACTTTTGAGAGAAGGGGCAGACTATACAAGAATGTTTTTCTCCCAACTACTTTTAATTCAAATCTTTTGTTTATGTCAACATCTGACCATTTTAAACTGTAAACGTATTAAACAAATAAACAAACAAATTAGATAAAAATTTGCTTATTTTATGGCTGAATTAAAGACAACTTTCTTTCTTTCATTGAAATTATAATTTAATTCAAAAATACTTTATTGATCCAAAAGAGAACTTAAGTGTGGTTGTAATTCATTAATTCAAATTGTTCAAAGAATTATTGTAGATAATGATGGTTGTTGGCAGGAAAGATCTCCTGTAGCAGTTTGTATTACAGTGAATTTGAAGAAGCCTCTGACTGAAAACACTGTTTTCCCAAGACAGTCTCATGGAGAGGATGGTCCTTGATTTTCAGTTCTTTTTGCTTTTACAAACAAAATAGATTTCAGGACGAAAACAAAAAATCCCATCAAACCTTTACAAAAGAGAATAATGTTTCTGATTGGAACATTGAAAATGAATGGAAATAATTGTGACAAAATGACATAGAAGAAAAACGTACTGAAAACCAGCTTAAACTAACATTATCAATTTGTTTAACACTTCAAAAACTATAATTTTCAACGGTAGATTACATCACTACAACCTTCTTTATGTGTGAAAGAACAGATAAGCAGCGCTGCTTTTAATACCACTGAGATCAGATATGTAAATAATGCTCTCACTAACGTCAGTAGACATGCAGGGGGCTGCTGGCGGCTGACATGTGTGAGAGGGAGGCTGCTCTTCATGCCGGCTGCAGCGGGGGCGCTCGCTGTGGTTTCAGGAGGGAGTCCTGTGATGTCAAGTGTTGTCGTGGGCCGCGGGGAGGCTGTGTGTGCAGAGCTGCCGCTCTAGATTCTCCAGAGCTAGCATGACAGAGTTTGCCTGTGTCATCCCCCGGTGTAGGTGCACGACGCTGCGGCTGTTAGTTTGCGGCCTGACGATGTCAGGGATCCCGAGCCACAGGTGGGAATCCGAAGTGTCACCCTCCTGTTGACGCCGACTGTGGGCAGACGCTCGAGCTGTTGTCTCGTCCTGCTGGTATTTGGAGGTTTGCGCTTTGTGATTCTAACCTTTCGTACTGTTACAAGATAAGATCAGGGGTCAGAAAACGGTGAACGTTCAAGCAGCTCTGCAGAGGAGAGGTGCAAAATCTAAAGGGTTTAAAGTTAAACCCCCCGAGTAAATTCTTAACGTCATTAAAAGGTTCTTTGTTTGTGTGTTTTTTTTTTTTATTATTATTCTGGCCTTTGCTTTCCTTACATAATCCCACAAAACAGCCGAGACACTGAGCTCCTTTAAATCCAGCCCAAAAGCCGCCTGTTTAGAGTTGCTTTCAACTCATCACTGGAACTTTGACCAACATATTTGATGCATGTTGAGGATTTTGATTATGACACGTAACAAAATGTGTTCCTGGTTACTCTGTTGGTGACTGCATGATGTTTTTATGACTTCTTATTTTTGTGTTTTTATGATGTAAAGCACTTTGAACTGCCTTGTTGCTGAAATGTGCTATATAAATAAACTTGATTGATTGATTGATTGATTGTAAAATGGCCTCTGAAATACATTTCCCAGCTTCTATCAGCTGAGAGATTCAGATTTAGTGGCGGTTGTTGTTTAGCGATTCCAACAATCCCTTTAAAACAAATTCACTGCAAAAACACAAAGTCTAACCAAGTATTTTCGGTCTGGTTTCTACTGCAAATTATCTTAGTTCACGTAAAATAAGACAAAACTAACTTACAAGTAACTTCTCGGCGAGAAACGGGATCTTGTTTTAAGCAAATAATTCCTTAATATTAATGAAAAAATACTTTTTCCATTGTCAGATTATTTCACTTATAACAAAACATTTTCCCCATGTTATAAGTGAAATAATCTGACAATGGAACGAGAACTTCTTCATCAACATAAAGAAATTACTGACTACAAACAAGTTCATATTTCTTGCTGAAAGATTACTTGTAAGTTAGTTTTGTCTAATTTCAAATGTAGTAAGAAAGAGTAGTAAGACCAGAAATATTTGGTAAGACTCTTATTTTACTGCAGTGTCTTTTTTTGTGTAGGCAAAGACAAAGAACCACCTAGAGTCAAGACATTATCAGGTCTTTTTATAAGGTTTTGGTGGATGGAGGAGCATTCTTGAGTCTGGTAAGACAACCAGGTTTGTTCTCTCCAAGGCTGGCGAGATATTTTTCATTCGCAGACAACGATTAACTCATTCTTACGCTTCAAGAAAGACGGACACTTCTGGCGAAGTCACACGCCCACCGTGTATATTCCTCTGTTTGCACAGCCAGAACGAATGATAACCAAGGATTGTAAACTGAATTAAAGAATCCCAGAGTTTTTCCCCAATGTCCTCAATCTGTCACATCTCTTTCTGTTCTTGAGGTCAGATAATGTTTGCCGGTTTGCCCGGGTTGGTGATTTCACCCCAGCTTGGCAAGCCTGGTGTTGTGCTGAAGTTCCAGCGTTCCTGCTGTGCTTTTGACGGGCAGCACGCAGGACTGGCCTGAGAGTGATATGGGTGCTTTTAACTCTCTAGTTCGCCCTTCCTCTTTGTGTGTGTGTGTGGGGGGGTGGGTGTGTGTGTGTGTGTGTGTGTTAGATGGAAGCATTTACAAAAGTGGAACTACTGAGAGAAAAATGTTGCTGGAAGGTACAGCGCTTGCATGTGTGAACGCTGACTTAGATGCACAGAGACCACTCCAGCCTGCAATGTCAGTAAAAACAAACAGCAGCTGAAGTAATTGAAGAAGGCTCTAACAGAGGTTGCAAAATAGTAATTAACAAAACAAGAAAAGTGGAAAAATGTCTGGACTACTGAGAAAATAACAGAAAGGTAAGAACCCACCACAATACCAGGACAAAAAAGATTTCAAAGGACCTTAAGGGAGAAACTGGTGCTGCCTATTGGAAATAAAACAAATCCAAACTATTTGAAGTCCATCTTTGTACAATGAGAAACATTTTCTACAAGTGTGAAACATGTAAAGAGAGCCTCTACTGTTTAACTGCACGAGTTTGGTTTGCAACGGACAAATGAGACTAAAGTAGAGATGTTATATACAGCATGATGGTGGGAGAAAACCAAAAATGACACCTCTTGGAAATCTCATATCATGTGTTAAGCACGGTGGTGGAGAGCTGATGATTTGGGTTTGTGTTTGGCACATTGAGTAGATCTCTGTGAATCAAAGTATGTCAGAGTCGAAACTTGGTCTTCAACAGTAAAAATGATCCAGACAAAGAAGAAAAACTACAACAAAATGGCTGAAATGGAAACGAATCAACTGAAGTGGTTCAGTCAAAGTTCAGCCGTTATCCTGTTTGAAATGCAGCGAACGCCGGCCAGACGTTAGGATTGCTGCAAGCTTTAAAAGTCAAAGTGGAAAAAAAAACAAAAAACACACAAGCAGGTTCATTCTTCTAAAAGTTGATGGGGTCTACTTAGTTTTTCACATGCAACTTTCTTTATTTTATTTCTAATAAATATTGTCAGTTTTGTGCGTTTCAACTCTTTTTACGTTAAAGCAATTGATTCCAGATGCTGGTAAAAACAAAATTATGTTAAAGATTTATGTCCTTAACATAAATCCTTCACAAAAACGCAGTAGCAACCATGTTTGTTTACATGGGAGTCAAGAAAAACGTTATTATATTCATTAAATTATGTCTTTATCGTATAAAATAGACTTTATTGAATACTATTTTCAATAGGTTAAAATAAACATATTTTGGGGGCAAAAATAAATGTAAATTCTGCATACTTAAAAGCCAAAAATAAACCCATCTTTGAAATTGAATTAAATAAAGTTAAACAACCACTATTTCCATTTATGCAGATGGCATACTTATAAAGGGAAAAATATTTATTCACCTTTAGGCAAAATGTGTAGCTATAAAACACCCTGAAAACACCACACACATACACTGTGACGAGCTTTTCACAGTCAGAGCTTTGTGGGATTTTCCCTGCACTCGAATATGAGTTAGGTCTTGCAAGGGGAGCCGTTCTAGCTGTGCATAGCGAAGGATACCTATAATTAAAATGTGCTGCAGGAAGTTTACAAAAAATCGGAGGAGCCAAGCATGCGAGCAATAACCATTATTCATATTTCAGTAGGAAGTCCTGTCTGGGTTGGAAAAGCAAACAAAGATACTTGAAGTTTAGCGTTTTTTGAGGATAAGTCGTCTGTTTTGGAGGAAACTCTGTCATAACTTGTATTCAGACATGAAATCTGTTCAACTTCTTTCTTTCAGGTAGGAAAAAAAGACACACGACAGAGGCAGATATATTTTTAAATGCAACGGCAGCATAGCACTACTATGTCATGCAAATGATGACGAGGTTTGCAGTCACGCGGTAGCTCCTGTCCAAATTGCTGAGATAACAGAACGTTCATTCAGGTGAAGAAAGCTGATGTTGTCACCGAGTGGTTGCAGTTTGCAAAAAGGAAGGGATGGCGTTGAAGGAGGGAGGAGACAGAGCAGCAGAGGAGGGGCCTTACTGGCAATAAGTGGCTAAACTGGTCTAGCTTGCCTTTTCCAGGATATGGGTAGGAAATATTCAATGATATACGTTGCAACGAGCCACCGTAACAAACTGTCACTGTGAAAGCAGAGTAAGTCTGCGCACATAGACACAACAGCCTGAACGTGCACGTGCCCCAGAAGCGAAGCGTTGCATTGCGAAAACTCCCTGCATAGACGTCAGATAAATACATCCTCCTGCAGACGTGAAATGTCATGATGAAACTGATCACTGCAGGGCCTGAGGACTGCCTGTCCTCTCCTTATTAACCAATAACTTAGGTAATACATTACTTCATCCCCCGGTTCATGTTTGAGGGTAATTTGCAATAGCTAAACACATATTATTTAAGTCCAACTAAACAATAAAGCAACTCAAGGTTACTGCATTTTATTAGAAGGAGGCTGGTTTATTACACCTTGTCATGGTGCTAAAAGATAAAGCAACAGAGGTGAAGAAATTGACATTTAAAAACCATTAATTTGTTTAAAAAATTATGTTTCTGCACATCTCTGGACTTTATATAAAAAATTAAAATCAAATTAAATCCTAATAAAATACTATATATGTTTTGAAAAGTTCAACATAAACACATATTTTCTCGTGCAAAAATTTTAATTTTTGCCTTGAAGGCCTAAAATTAAATTTATTCTGAGTAAATAAAGTACAACTACCATTTTTTAATGACGATAACATAATTAAAGAGGAAGATTAATCCACTTCAAAGCAGAAAACAAACTCTGCTTTTGCCTCCATTGAGTCTAGTTAAGTAGAGTTGTTTGCGAATGTTGATTAAAAGTGACCCGAGAATGGTGCCTTGAGGAACGCCACAAGTGATTTTTGTTTGTATCAATGTATAATTGTGTTGGTTTGTCAAGTAAGAACTGTTTCCACCCACTTTTCATTCCTTCAATCAGCATGTTATGATCAACTATGACAAACATTTAATTGTGACTTGAACACAGAAATCGAAAATGCCTAAAAATCCTTTCCAAAGCTGCATGAGTGCAGCAGTGGCTGCAGAGCATTTAAGATTATTTTAACCAAAAGAGAGTCAATTTCTTCTTTCTGCAAGGTAACCATAGCGATCCAAAACTTTCCTTCACTTTATGTGGCATGGGCGAAATTTCCAGCGTCTCAAAAACATTAAATTGGTCAAATGCTTGTTATTTTTCCCTAGCAACAACACACGATTGGCTGTTTAGTTCCACTACTTCTCAGCAGAAATTCAGCTTTGAATCACAGGCAGTCGGTTGGAAATGTTTTGTTAGTAGATTGTTCAGATTACATTTAGCCACACTCTGTCAATGAAAGCTGGCACTGATAATGCAATTTTTTCAGATTTTGTTTTCCACACTCCACATTTGAGAGTGAGAAATTCATCTATGTGGCTAGTTGAATTCATTTCAGCTTAAGGATTTAGATTTATTGCATGCATATTTGGAGATTCAATTGGGTCTCTTTGCCCGTTTAGATATAAAGCTGCAAAAAGCTGCAAAAAAGTCAGACCGTAGATGAGCTACTGGCAGAGCTTACCAGTTCGTAAGAGAGGCTTTTAGGCTAAATTGTCCGTAAATGTTCAGTTCAGCCTAAAATAACCTTTTGGTAGTCGTGAAATAACCCTGACAATAACTGAAAAGCAGACTGCTGCCGGTACCTTGTGCGGCGAGGTTAAATCAGGGTTCACTGTGGTTCTACACAACGAGACAGGAAGGAAGCTACATGCAGCATTTCTTTTCAGTCTCCCAATACCAGAGAAACAAACATCTCCAGTGCAGCACATCCTGGGTTCCTCGGTAATGACGCTTCACGGCGACTGTAACTGCCAGAAGATTTCAAGAAACCAGATTGGAATCAGTGTCGATTTATTCCCTATTACATTGTTGTTCTGAAAAAAAAAAAAAAACAGAAAACGGCACTTTTTTCTTATAAGTGTGCTCGGAAAATTAAGTCTTAAAGTTTCTAAAATCCTGTTCGTCAGAACCAGACGAGACGATGCGTTTCAACAACGTGGGATCCTGTGAGTTTTAGGTTAGAGTGTGAGCAGAAGCCATGTGGTCAAACCTGGTGGATTAAGTTTTGCTAATGTGTTGAGTAACCTCAACTTCATAAGATCATTACTGAGCTTTCAGGAGTAGGAATAAACTCAAGTCAGGCGTTACCATTGTTCCCCATCTCCAAGGTCTTCTGTACAAAGTAAAGGTTGGTACAAAAAGACTGGAATATTATATTTTCTAACAAAATATGTTAGAAAATAAACCACCACCACCACGTCTATAACCTCCATTTTATATCAATTTGCATAATAAGTATCAATAAATGAGGAAGATACAAACACTGCAAAAACACAAAGTATTTTTGGCGTAGTTTCTAGTACAAATCTTTTACTATACTTGAAATAAAACAGAACTAGTTTACAAATAACTTTTCAGCAAGATGACCTTGTTTTACGTCAATAATTTCTTAATATTAAAAAAAAAAAAAATCTTATTTCACCGGCAGATTTTTTCACTTATACCAAGAAATGTTTCCCATGTTAAAAGTGAAATAACCTCCCAGTGGAACAAGAATGTTGTTTTTTTTATTAATATTTAGGATTTATTTAATTAAAACAAGCTCCTATATTTTGCTGAAAAGTTATTTGTAAGCTGGTTTTGTTCTATTTCAAATATAGTAAAAGTAAAAATACTTTGTAAGATTTAGTGTGTTTTTGCAGTGAAGACAAAATACAAAAAATCTTAATCTTGTCAAATTGTTTTTATAAAATAAATGAAACAGACCTTTTTTTTACTGCTTTACCTTCAAGGTTGTTTATGACTTTTACCTTCTACGTTTCTTATTTTAACCACTCTTCAAAATAGAAAAGATAATGTCGTATCGTGATACGTAACCAAGGAAAACATCATTTGTTTACCTTTACTTTTCTGTTTTAAAAGGAAGAAGTGAACACTTATCTAATCCTACCCTTTATCTCAATTACATAAAATATATATACTGTATTTTCTGACTCAATAATGATCAAAAATTTGTAATTAAAACCATGTGCCTTTTCAATATACTGTGCTAAAGAGGCAACTAATAACTTATATGACAGACAAAATGGTTACAAAGTAACTCTCATAACAAGACAAGAAAACCTACAGATACATAATAATAATAATAAAAGTAATAATGACAATTGTAAACAACAACCGGACATACAGCATCAGAATAATTACCAACTCTTTGCCTATAAATTCTCCCTAATCTGTGAGATTACCAACTCCTACAAAAACAATTAGACGCCATTTACAAGCCAGGCAAAAAAATCATCTCAGGCCTACCATCACAAACAAAAGCATGCAGAATTAGTTAGACTGGGCCTCAGATGAAAGACTTACAAACTCTCAAAAAATATCTGGCATCAAACGGAGGATTAATATTTCTGAAAATCGCTTTCTGCCCACTGTTAAACACGGTGGAGGATCTGTCATGATGTGGGCCTGTTTGCTCCAAAATGAACCAAGAACATTGCTGGAAAGACATTTTTTAGACATAATGCGGTGGCCTTTTTCAGCTAATTGAAGCTTTGGCGTTCATTATGATCCAAAACAGCCAAATCAACTCAGAAATGGAATCACCTGGAAAACCCCTGAATATTCTCTGACCGTGTCCTGACAAGTCGGAGCTGCTAGAGCAGATTAAGTTCCTGTGTGATGATTTAAAAACCAACCAACTATTCTGAACATCCCTCAGTTTGAGACGTTGACGCTGCGCCGCTAACGTCACTGCAAATTAAAAGCTGTGGAGATTCTTTATGCTGGGAAACGGATTACTGAGGCAATATCTAGTTTCAAATGTGTCAGGACAGCACGTCATCTGACTCATTATGTTACATATATTTCAGCCGATGACATAGACACCTTCATTATCATTGATCTCATCTGTTTTTTCATTTATATCAAAGTGAAGCAAACAGGATTACAAGGTTTTCATTTGCAAATTTTTTTTTACAAAAGTCTGCAGGACCTTGTGTAAATCAATCAAAGCTACACTGAGAAATAAAACATCAGAAATCAAAATTTTTCTTTTTGCCGTTCAGTTGGAGTTGAAACTAAAAGTTTAAACGACCTTGCTCAACAGCTGCAGCATTTCCTTTGTTATGCAACAGGTGGCTTGTCAATCCCATAATATCACATGAAAAACATGACATTTCAGAAGAGCTGTGTGTTCCTCAAACGTTTTTCCCTCTTCGGCATCGTTCTACATAAAGCGACTGTGTGAAATGTCTAGATCCCAGAAGAACTTTTTTTTTTTTTTAATGTAATGTTTTTAATGATTCGATGTGAAAGCAGGAAATAAAAGGAAATACAAACTTTAGAAAAGTCCTGGTGTGTTTTCTTGTCTGGTGTTTTGACTTGTTCATTACAGGGATTGTGGAAAAATAGAAGGGATTAATGACGCTTCAGATTTATTTTCTTTCTAGAGCCAAGCTCAACAGGGTCTTCTTTCCCCGCCGATTCTGGCAAGCAGGTTCCCTTGGCTGTGGTTTCGCTGGATGGGAGTTAGGGACAGTGGGAATCTCGTTCATCCATTCATGCGCGTCACTAATTAGATGACGAGGCGGAAGAACGTGGTGGAAGAAAAGGATCTAAATGAAATGTTTGGGGCTCTTTCTCCTTTTTCAACACAACATTACAAATCTTACAGAGTAATCTTTCCTGTCTTTATCTTTTGTTTATTATCTTCCGGCTCCATTGTGTTGCTCACTGTAACAACAGAGTGAGTCAAGTACAAATCTTCAAGCATGTGAGTAATAGGGCTGGAGCAGGGCGCTGGCCATACGGGAAGTAGTTATTTACAGTCCAATTAACTTCTGCACCTCACTTTCATTCTTACAGGGTATACTACCTACCCCTCTATTTAATAGATGAAAAACGTCCTCTTCATCACACTGTAATACAAGTCTTCAGTCAGAGGCGTCTCGAGAGCCACTGTAATACAGACTGCTAGTGGGGATTCTCTGAAGAAACTTAGGTAATACAATATTTAAATTCCATTTAATAAAGTGTTTTATAAATTAATTGAATTAAATTTAGATAAGCACCACCTGGCATTATTAAAACACCAACACAAAGAAAACGGCTATCTCAAAAGTAAACAATCACATAAAAATAGTTAAAGTGCATTAAAAAAGACCGTTAGCCTTAGTAAGCTAGCAATATCGGTTAGCCTGTTAGCAAATCTCTCTGGTTCTTTCTACCATATTATGTTTTATGTAAGTTTTTCATTAACATATCCTCTTTTAGAAATTATTTACCACATTGTGTGAGACTAATTTTGAAACATCTACTGCTAATATGTTTTAACTTAGTAGCTACAGGCTAAACATTTTGTGTGCCATGTTTGTTTTGTAGTTTAGGGCTTGTAGTCTAAAGTCGGAAATACAGCTAAAACCTCGAAAGAAGTCGTGGGATAGACAGTATACTTCGAAAACTGGGTAAAAAAAACCCCCTGAAGTTTACATAAAGAACTAATCATGTGCAGATGTTTTGTGAGGTATCATGCTTCTCAGGTTTTTAATAGCGTTAGCGCCAGGCTAGGTGTTGGCACACATCATTGTAACTCACAGATAAGACAACGAAACTTTCAATCCGTTTTATTTTCTCTTTGCTTAGTGATTTTTTTAAAAACTGACCAGACATCACCACAATAGTTTAGTCATTAGTTTCAGTTGAGCTTGAAGTCTGGTTTCACATTTTTAGTGGTAGACTTTGATCATTAATATAGATCTGCTGAGCTTAAACAGAGAAGTGAATGTCTGGCTTACAACCAAATGTGTGATGAAGATTTTGGTTTGGGGTTGAAGACAACTTAAAATGAAAGTGCAAAGAGGATTCACCTAAATACACTGTTGTCTAGTCATTGAGGGGAAGGCATGCTCACTAATTCTTTAAATAACACTATAAAATTGGAGCTTTCTAAATATCATCAATTCAATTCAAAAATACTTTATGTATTCCAAAGGCAATTTATACAAGTATATTCAGAGATGGTGAAGGATATCCAGTAGCAGTCAGTCCTCCAATGAATCTGAAGCAGCCTCTGACTGAAGACTGTTGCGGTTTGATCTTCCTTCTTCTCTCGCTTTTCTCTCTGGTCCTGTTCTGCATCGATGACGCCTCCTCTGGGATTTGGGGTAATAGTTCAGGTATTTTTGAGCTTTTGAGATGCTAACCAGCAGCTCTACTGTAAAACAACCCACGTACATTTATGAGTCATAGCAACTGTCCAAAAGCAAAAAAAAAGGAAGAGCAAAAACTGTGTTTATGTTCAGAACCATTCAGATGTTTCTCATACACATCTAGAATCTTCTTGCAAATATCTGGTTGTGGAAGTCAGCAGAAAAAGACAAAAAACGTAATGCGAGTCTTGTTTCATTCTCAATGTCTTCCAACCAAAACCAAAAACAGAAAGGACAACCGTTGGTGTCTTCTCACCTCACCTTCTCCCCTTCAGAATACGAGAGTACATTCGGGTGTGATACATATACAATGTATCCGCCACACGGTGGTGTTTCTGCTGTCGATTTCTTCTGTTTACATGGATTCACTATAATCTTTACTCTATATTCCCGGTATTAGCAGGACCACAAACACCCACGAATAAGTAAACTGCTCAAGATTCCTCTCTTAAACCGCTTATAACTGCCTATTAAAATAGCTCAAACACCAAATATACCTTGATATTCATTAATGAGCATAGGGGAAACACTTTGGGATTCAGACCGTTAGCACCAAGGGAAATAAATGCCGCTCTTCGATTGGCTGGCTTACAAATGCCAGCCAAGTAGCATTGTGGCTAGGTATTCCAGCTCTCATATTTTAAATATGCTCTACCAAAAATCCACAAGTTTTCTGCCAAAAGTTCCACAGACAAATTTGCAAATGCTGAAATGTGAAAAGTTGTACTTAATAGTCATCACTATGGAGGTATTTGCTATCAGAACACCAAGCAGATATCAGCAATGACCCATTAACATCAATGACGAATGGTCGATGGTACTTGACAGTTGGCATGAGGGTGGATATATATATATATATATATATATTTAAACTTTATGCTAATATTGTCACCAAACGTCTGTACGTTGGTCTCATCGGTCAAAATAAGATAAAATTTAAGGTCCTATTGTTAAGTTTTATTCTTTGCATAGAAAAACACATACTTGTTTATCTCTTTTCTCATATATAAAGTCATAAATTTGATCAGTTACCATGCTAATTGAGAGAGAGAGATAAAGTTTCACATTTCCCCCTCTTAAAATGTTTTGGTTTTGTATCTTTGTTTTAATAAATTCAATAAAAATCAATAAGAAAATTGTAACTTTCTTTCTATAAAGATTGAAATAGTGTAAAAATACTAAAAAAAAAAAATGACGTAGAAAAGACCAATTTATTATTTATTAGGAAATAAAAATTTTACCAAAAAAAACAAAAAGAAAAAACACAAATCAGTTAATATATAATTATCTTGTACAATATTCATCAAAACAGACACGTCTATTTAAGCCCCCAAAACCCTGTAAGGCAACAAAGTAAGAAAATATAAACGCTGACCAGTGCCAGTGTTGGTCCATAATTATATCCAATTAAGAAAACATCCCCAAAACATTCAGCTAAATAAACAAAACAATAAATCATACAAAAGGCATTTGAAAGTACAAAACATATGTTAGAAATGCTCTGAGAACTCTGGATAACACAAGCAATCACTGACATGACATAGTCATTACAAAGGAGAGACACCACTCAATGTGCCTTCCTCGACTTCCTCAATGGAAATTTCAGTACCTTGCCAGTTCTTGAGTGTTTAAGCACGATTTCTGCTTTTACTCTCAACTATGGCTAACATGCATGCACAGAGTGCACCTAACAGCAATGCTCTGCAACAAAAAAATCAAAACAAGAAGCAGTGAAGTACTTTCAGTAACATCCAAAGAAATTAAAAGTGAAGTTAGGCTGTTTGTATGTACACATCTGTGTGTTTTTAACAGACTAAATCTAACATTCAGTACTCGACATGCTGACAGTGAATTCAACTTTGCGTAATGAAGAAAAATAAAGTACATTCACTTCTTCAAATATTTTAATTTTGTCCTGGAAGATGTTACCCTGTTTTATCAACTCACCAGTACCAGTCTAAAGAATGGCTTGTCCTTACAGAAACCAGCTAAAGCCACGTTAGTCAACTTAAACTGACCAGTTTCACTTCCAGTCACCTACGGCAAGCTGCGTGGACGGTTTCTGCATCTCCTCCAGCGTCACAAAATATCAAAAGTTAAATCAGGAATCAAGACGTCTTACTCGATTCACTTAAAAAAAAAGACCTTTTTGTTTTTTTTTTGGTGGGAAAGCTCTTCTCAAACGATAAATTGTACCGTTTCCAAACCATATGTGGTTCTGGATCTTAACTGGTTGCCGAAGCCGGCTGAGTACCAACCCAGGCCGATGCCAGGCGAGCCACATGGGGCCGCCGCAAACCGGCTTTGCAAAGCTAAACAGATTCTCCTGATAAAAGCCAATCGTTTCTTTTTTACTTATTTACTCTGTGGAGAGGATTTGGCCCAGTCGGCCAGATTTGCGTAGCGGACCTCCGGCACCATCCCAAAAGGGAGATTCGCGAGAGGCTGGGTGACGCCGGCGATGTCTTGCCGCCTCGGATCCACGTTGGCGCCGTTGCTCATGGGGCGAGGCAGCAGGTTGGTGTACGTATTTCCCTGGCTCTCTCTTTGGGATTGCATCAGAGGGCTGCCGCCATCTTGTCCAACAGAAACCTGAGGCTCCTGCTTACACTGGAAGACAGATCCTCCAACAAGACCCTTCAGGAAATCCTCACTCACCATTCCCTCTAGGAAGGGGAAAGAGCCCAGGGCTTGGGACCCGTCTGCCGGTACCGACCCGTTATAGTTGCTGGTGTTGTTGTGGGCTTGTGGGACGGTACCGAAGCCTTGCCATATGTTCTGGAGACCTTGACTCTGGTTGGCCATTTGGTTCTGGGAATCAGAGTTCAGCTCGTCTCTTTGCTGCTGCTGCTGCTGCTGGAAGAGCAGCTGGGATTCGGACGGGTTCATCATATTCCCCGAAACGACCGTGTCCAAACACTGCAGGTCCCGCGCGGAGAGCTGAGGGAGGGCGTTGTTCTCACAGCTGCCTGGGTCCAGTTTGTGCTGGTAACCAGTTCTACGACTCGGCTGGTGCTGCCTGCTGCTGTTTGGGTGGTTGCCAATGGATACCGATGGGTTAATGGTGACCGTTTCCATCATGGGGGGGGCCGGATTGACCCACGGATTACCGAGCTGTACGTTATGAGCCTGCGATGTCATCATGGCGCCGGTGGCCTGGGCTGGCGGTTGGTAGGACTGGTTAAATCCCGGAGTCTGCTGGGTCATGGGCGCCGCGGTCTGCCTCAGGTACATGGCACTGTGGTCTGGGCAAAAAGAAAAAAACAGATTTTAGCGGATGTTCGTCTTGTATTCGCCAAAATAAGACACAAGGTTCGCACACTTTTACCACGGTAACATTTTTCAAGCACTTTCAAGGTAACTTTGGAGTAAAAACAATACAAATGAACTAAAATAGAGTTTTAATTCACTGTTATATGATATAATTTATTACATTTTTTGTGGTAGTATTGTACATTCAGCAGCAGGGACAAGGTAAACTAAAATAAAGCAAAATTTCATGTTTTGAAATTCCTCTCTCACAGCCTGGTTTGAGAACAAAACGCTAATTTAACAACAACAAAAAAAAATATTGCAATTTTAGTAACTTTGTGTAATGTGATGGAGCATAAAACAAAATAAAATAAAATGAAGAGAATAAATTTGTACCAGTATAAAGTCATAATATTATGAATTAGTAATAAATACTGTTCATTAATAAAATACTAGTTATTAATAGTATGATTTTGTTCTTGTAATTTCATTTTTTCATTTACTTAATGTGGCTCTAAAACTCCGATGTAGTTCAACATAAAAAATAAGACAATCAATAAGTGATTGAGTCATTAAGAATAATAAATATTAATTACAATGAAACAATCCAAGCAAATCATGTTAAAGTAAATTACCTTCCTGCTCAAACTAAATGTTTAAACACAAATAAATCTCTAAAAAAAAAAAAAAAATTTCTCGCCAAGTTTTCTAATAATTGCTGTAATTCTAACTGACCTAAAACAAAAGAAGTTTCGTCTGATTTAACGTCAGATAATGAGAAAAATGTTATCTATTCTCATTATGTGTATAAAAATATCTGGTTTCAACTGTATCGTTTTCCAAATTTAAGCTTTTAATGAAACGTTACATTGTAGTTTACTACAAAACAGTGCAGTTTGAATATCAGTCACTTTCTGGTACTTTAAATAAAACACCTTCCAAACCTTGAAACCACCTAAATGATTTCAAGCCTCTGTATGAACACTGAATATAAAACTAGTCACCTTTCCTCATGTGAGCCATTGGGCTGTGAGGCACAGCCTTCGGCCTGCCCATTTGGAGACCAGCAAAAGAACTACCTAAAGATGGCAGAGAAAGTGAGAAACATGGTTATTAATGGATTTAACTGGAGTGAAATCACTGCAGGTGAATACACAGGATCACAGTTCATACCTGTGATTCCCGATCTCTTAAACAAATCCTCTATTTTGCGTTTTTTCTCATTGTAGCCGTAGGGGTCTAAAGAGGAGACAGAAGCTCTTATGAATAACGGAGTCTTGTTAAACAGACACAACGTGACGAGAGTTTCTTATCACCTTTGTTTTCAGGCAGATATCTGAAATCCATCGGTTCGCTGACTTCCTGGTCGGAGGGTCGGCGCAGCTGCATGTGCACGGTGACCGACTCGGTTATGTTGGTGTGGTAGTACGGCGGCGTCTTGAACACGATCGCCACTTGACGATGAACGTCGGCTTGGGAAAAAGAACCTCTGGCCTCCCATCCGTTGGAGGAGAAAAATCTCACCTCGATGTCATCTGTTGGGAAAAGAGATGATGGGATGATAGTAGCAACACTTAATCCAGCCTGTCCTTTCACGAAACCTAAAGTTTACTTTCTGAAACTTTCCCAAAAGTAATGTGGAAATTCTGCAAATGCAACATCTAATTTCTAGGAAAGTTATTGAAACCAGTTAGTAAGTAAGTTCCCTGAAGCCAATCTGCAGATTCTGAGTAAGATCCAGAAAGGTTCTGGGTAAGTTCAGGAAAGTGACAATCAAGTTTCTGAAACGTGCATTTTTTAATGTAGCCTCTAATTTTGTGTTCATTCAGATACGTTTTTGAAAGCAACGCGCTACTAGTTCTGTAAAAGTAACCATTAGATTCATGGTGCGTTCTGCAAGTTACGAGAAAGTAGCCTGTATATTTAGATAAGTTAGGAAAAGTAACCAGTAAGTTCTGGAAGGAAGAACATGCAAACTGAAGGTACATTTGAAAAAGTAACGTTAGTACCTTCAGTTATTATAACTTGTAAGGTTCAAGCTAAGTTCTGAAAAGTAAGCTGTAAGTTCATATAAGATCAAATTAACATTACATTTCCAGAAAAAACTGCTAAGTTCTCAGAAAGTAACATGTAAGTTCAGCTAAAGAAATAGTAGGTTTCCAGAAAGTAATATGTACGTTCAAGGGAAGAACTACTAAGTTCTCTAAAAGTAACGCAAGTTTGTGAAAACAGCAAGTAAGTTCCCATAAAGTATCAAACGTTCAAGAAAAGACTGAGTAAGTTTGCAGAAAGTAACATCTAAGTTCAGCTAAAGAACTGGTAAGTTTCCAGAAAGTAATTTATAAGTTCAGTTAAAGAACTAGTAAGTTCTCAGAAACATGCAAGTTCAAGGGAACATGTAAGCTACTGAAAAAACTGACAAGTTCACAGAAAGGAACATGTAAGTTCAGTTAAAGAACTAGTGAATTTCCAGAAAGTAAAATATAAGTTCAAGGAAAGAACTAGTAATATGTAAGCTCTAGTAAAGAACTACTAAGTTCTCTAAAAGTAACATGTAAGTTTGTGAGAACAGCTAGTAAGTTCCTATAAAGTATCATAAGTTCACAAAAAGATTGATTAAGTCCCCAGAAAGTAACATCTAAGTCCAGTTAAAGAGCTGGTAAGTTTCCAGAATGCAATTTATAAGTTCAGTTAAAGAGTAAGCTCTTTGACAATAAATTCCTGAAAATAACTATTAAGTTACCAGAAAGTAACATATACATTCATGAAAATAACTAGAAAGTTCCCATGGTGTAACATGTGCAATATAACATGACCTACGAGTTTCTAGAAAGCAACCTATCGATCCAGGGAGTTCAGGCTGTTATGTATTGCTACTGAAAACCAGAATCAAATGCAAAGAGATGGGCACAAATGGCAATGAAGAGCAAAATGAATCAGTGGATTTGAGAGATGAATGTGGAGAAAAAGATGCAAAACAGAGCAGAAACATTAGAAACGCAACCAGTGGTTAAGATAAACTGTTTAGAACTGTGGCAGTTTGTACCTTTTTGTACTTTGTCACACAGGAGGAAGATCTCGTCACCTCCTTTAACACTTCCACTGTTCCTGTTGACCCGACAAATCCTCAGCTCAGCTGTGTTTGGGGCTCCTAGTCACACAGAGACAAGAAAATATACCATGTCCAATCAGAACGCTCTAGCAACTATTTATTAGTCGATATTTCTTGTCGACTTTATTGAAGCTGCTGAAATTTGCACCTCGGCTTTGAGGTAAAAGCACCGATGGTTGACAGCTGAGATCTAAGCAAGTAAAGTCACATGTGTGCTTTGAGAAGAGGAAGTGCTCCATGGCAACGGTGTTGTTTGAGGGTTGGTGTGTAAAGAACTTCCTCTTTCTGTATGTGAAACCATGTTGAGAAAAAATAGACTGGACACATGCACAAACGTTTTGACACACTTTAGGAGCAGCTCTTTGCCAGTCTCAGTGTTTGTGCGTTGTAAATTTACACACTGGGTGAAGTTTATGAATTTACATAATATCTTGCTTTAACGTTAAACCTGACATGTACACCATTTTGCATTTCCCTAAGACCAACTTCATGGCCACTCAGAGCTGTTTTTCATAGCTTCTAACCGCCTAACATGATGTGATTTTTGGTGCGTTTGATGCTCGGCGCACTCACTGTTGTCGTAGATGGGGTTGGTGACGATGGGGTTGAGCCTTTGGGTGTAGTGGCCGGTTTCGTCCTGCAGGAAAACCTGGATGCACAGACGGACGACGTTCAGGTCGTACTCCTCCGTCTGCATCAGCTGCTCTTTGGGCACTGAGGCGGAACAGACAAACACAAACATATAGCCGACAGTCTTTAATAATCTGCACCAAACATTCAGTGGTTCTATGCATTCGAACCTTTTAAAGTTTCAATTAAAGTACATTTTAAGTTCTGGGTTTGGACGGGAAAGCAGCAAGTAACTTCCTGGAAACGGATCTGTAGGTTTTGGAAAGTAAAACTTGAATTTCTGGTAAAGTAGCAGCAAACAATAATTTTAGACATTTGTTATTTTATTAAGTATGTTCTGATGATTAATCTTTAAAAACTGGTACGTTCTGCAAATTCTTTAAATAATAGAAGAACATTAAAATATGCAAATAAACAAATAACTAAATTCCTCTTATTGCCTAAAATGCAATAGCATAGCATTTCTTTTATGATGCATCTGCAGCTAAAAAAATACTTCTAACATAAACATGTGAAAATTTCAGCTTGATTTATCTAAATCTAAACAATTTTTTGCATTAAACAATTAATAACCGGATAGCTGATGGTGTTTAACAGAAGTTTTTTTATTACAGAATTTGAAACAGGTAAGTGGTTTTGAGTAGAACATATTTAAAGACAATGTTTTTTTTTTTTTTATCTTAAATGCAAAATGTATATATTGTTTGTACAGTTCTGGCTTAATTACTGCTTTTTTTCTGAATGTGCAAGTTCCAGTTAATGATTAATTCATAACTGAATTAGTTGACGGTTATTTCAATAATAGATTAATTGTGATTAATCCGATTAGTAACCTGTAGAATGTGTTCTGGGAAAATAATCTGTAGATTCTGACTAAAATACAGGAAAATAACTGGAAAATTCAAAAAGGTTTTGTGAAAGAAACATTAAAGTTCAAGAAAAACTGATTATTTTAAGGACTAATTATCTTTATGACAAAGGCTATAACTTATAATAATAATAATAATCCTTCATGATGTCAGAGTAGTAATACTGTAAATACATCTCACATTGAGGCCGTATAAATTTCAGATGCACCTTTTTTTGCTATCTCGTCTGCACTCACACACACACACATGTACATGCGAGCGTCACACATCCCGCCTTCACCATCAACACACACACACACACACACACACACCTTGAAGGGAGAGCTCTCACTGAGAGACGCCCACGCAGCGACACCAACATCAAGCTTTCACATCTGCCTACTTTCTCTTCCTCCACCTCTCAATTTCTATCTCCTGCGCTCACAGCGAGGCCATCCCCGCCTACAACCTGTCACCACGGTGACGCCGTGAGACGTCACCTCAGAGTGGAAAAGAAGCGTCTGCGTGCGACGGTGAGCAAAAGATGAGGCTCCCTGCACGAGTGACCACGGTGGCTGTTGACGTGTGTGAAAGTGGTGGGACACGTCTTCTAAGACTTTCTTAGCGCCTTTTTTGTGCGTTTTGGCTGCAAGGTTGCGAGGCTTTTGAAGATTTCTGCAGCTATCTAACAGTTAAACACTTCACTGACACTCAGGACATTTTTAGCGCAACGGCTGAGCTCCGTCTTTCTCAGGCCTGTTGTGTTTTGCTCATCTCAACGCTGATCTGTTTGCAGAGAGAAAAAGAAGAACTCTGCTGGCATTCAGGCGTCCTCGGTTACAATCTGACATCAATACGTTTTGAGGTTGACGTGAAGATTTAACCTTTTGATTAAAAGCTGTTGGGTTAACAGACTCTCAGGATATCCCAAACCTCCAGGCAAACCCAAGATCCAACAGATCGTCAAACCCTGTTTGGCAGCAATTACTTAAAAACATATGTAAGATATTTGAGTTGTAACTCAATGATTCTTTTGTTTTTTTAGGGATTTTGTTGCTGCTGCGTTTGACCCGGTTTGAGCCAACGTCCTGTATTCCCATGTTGTTAAAATGTCTTATTCCACTGGCAGATTATTCCACTGGCAGTGAATAAGACACTGGCCACTGTCTTATTACTAAAGAGTGCTTTAGTAACATTTATTAAAGCACTCTTTAGTAAATATTAAGGAATTATTGACTTGAAACTAGCTCCTAGATTATGCTGAAACGTTACTTGTAAATTAGTTTTGTCTTATTTCAAGTGTACTTAGATATTTGCACTAGAAACTGGACCCAAAATACTTGGAAACATTTTGTGTTTAAAGCATGATAGTATTGAAAACAGTTGTGACAAAGTTGGATATGGGTCACATTTGGGCAAATAAAGCAGTTTGGGTTGTATTCCCAGATAAATCGGACATTGTAAAAAAAAATGTCGCAGGTGTCCTTTTAGAGAAAAACGCATCTGTTTTAGTTTGCCGATTAAAAAAAACTTGAGTACAAGCTTTAATCCCTTTTGGATTCAGATTATTATGCTCCTCAAAAGCAACTGTTTTCTTCCACTAGTCAAAAACGGGAATTTATCTGCTAAATATGTAAAAGAATATCGATCAGTTATACTCAGACAAAGGGAAGGTTTTCCAAATGCAAAGCTGCACATGCATATTTCCACACGTTTATTTCCTGGACGCCTATAACATGAAGTTACAGGTGCGCTGCAGTGTGCAGCAGCAGCAGCAGCAGCAGCAGCACAGCTCTTACTCAGATTTATGTCGGGTCATCAGGTTCGTGTGCTTGTAGGTGGCAGACACACACAAACACACAGTGGAGAAACCGAAGGAGGGAGAAATTAAACGGAGATGGAACTACAGACGGAACAAGCTGGGCTGATCGCTACTTGAAAAAGTGTTGGTGTAGTGCGCTGATGGAGGAAGCCGCTGGACAGGTGCACGAAAGTGGGTCGTAGGTGGCTGCAGTGGGGAGTGTTGGTGTGTGTGTGTGTGTGTGTGTGTGTGGTGGAAAAGAAAGAAAGCGGGGCCGCGATTAGCCGCCGTCCTGGGTTGCATTAAGTTTGCAGCCAGGTTGAACGGAGATGATGTTTCCGGGGTAGGAACGGGGGGCAACGCGGATAGGGGCGGGTGTTAGCTTGCTGTGGGGCACAAGTTGTTAGCGTGACTGTGGGAGACGAGTGTGAGAGCGAAAAAGAAGTGTAGGCAGGTGCCAGGTCTCACCACAAAGTGTCTCCACTGCGTGACTCACAATTTCTCCACCTTTTAGGATATGCAACATTGTGTTTCTGTGTCTCTGGCGCTGAAGTAACCGTTACTAGGATTATGTGCAATAGCTGCATCAGCAAATGTTCACACAACAGCTCTTATAAATGCTCAATTTATAAATGCTCCCCCTTTTTTGTTGCTAAAATTATTTATTTTTGTTTTATTTTTTTTTGCGAGGTCGTTTCATACAACCGATTAAACCCGACCGCAATGAGGATTAGCGCGTCAACGAACGGTTGACGTTCGCTGACGCGCTCCGCATGCGCAGAAGAAGAACGTTGACGTCACGCGGCAGCGAACTGTTTACGGAAGTGATAATGGACGGAGCCGTTTATGGGTCGATTTTTAAAGTTTAATCAACAATGGAGCCGACAGTATGGACACTAAATCACAGCAAGACGAAGGGAGCTAATAAAAAGAAAGCATAACTAATTACATCGGTGGAGAATTGACATAAATTTTTGTAGAGAAGTAAATTTGGATCCATAATCGGAAGTATTCGGAGGGGTGTTGATGTGATGCGCTTCAGGGATAAATTCATAATCATAACTTTCAGCCATTATTTATGTCCCAATTTACCGAATCTGGCCTCTTCTCGCGCAGAAGACGTCACCTCAACGACGTAAAAGGCGGATAAAATGAAGCATTATTTAGACTACAGAGGCTTTGAAAACCATCAGATATGTATCCAAATGAGAACCACATATGGGAGTGGCACAGGTCTGATTTTTATTGGTGAAAAGATTGGAATTTGCAGTGAAAAATCAGCGGATTTGGTTTGCATTTGCCTGCTGTGTGAACATAGTCACAGTACAAATACATAGAGGAAATAATTAAGAGAAATAAAAAAGGGGAAACACTTTCCAGCAGCATCCATGTCTTAGTTTCACAGGCAGTGTTGCAATGTTGCACCGACCTCCTGATGTCTGTGCAGGACTGATGAATACAGAAACATGTAAGGCAGACTTCATTAAGTCAAAGTAGGGTGGCCTCTTCTACCATATCTGACAGCAAAACACAGAGATTCCCTTAGCGTGGTTTCTGTTGGGCCTCCTCGTCGTTACCCAAATGCCACCGTGGAACATTTTTCAGCCACGATAACGCAGAGTCGATGCTGTGCACATTTCTAGCGGTTTTACGAGTGTCAGGCACAAAGTAGTTTCTAGGTTTATCAAACAACCTGTATGTAATTTCATTTTCTGTTTTTATTGCCTTAGTATGCAAAAACATTCTTGTGAGAGTTAGATTAACTGTTCTTTTACCATACGGAGTCAAAGTTACCTTAAGAAGACAGTATTTAGGAACATGAGTACATAGTGCCACCACTATTCTGCCACCTCTATGCTGTGGGTCCATTTCATGGTTCCCTTAGCAAAATGCACCTTGACTGGTCGCCATCAGCAGACACCAGGACTAATTCAGGTTGAATATTTCAGTAGGTTCGATTAGTGGCACAGACACATTTCAAACAATCAGGATGTTGAAAAATTTAGAGGAAGTCCTTGTTCAGTTTTTCACCTAGGGTTGCAGCTAATTATCATTTTAGTAGTTGATTATTCTAACGTTTATTCGGATAAAAAGTCGGCAAATTCTGAAGATTTGCCTTCCAGTTATTGCATAAAAATACATTAAACAAACCAATAATTCCATTCCTCTTTACACAACAAAATAAGCATTTTATTGTGTAAAATTCAATAACATAGCATTCCTTTAGTAAATGTTCGATTATTTGTAGTAAAGGATGCATTTGCAGCTAAGGAATACTTTTAAGGTCAACATGTGAAAAGCTCAGACCTTTCTGCTTGACTTAACATCATTACAGAGTAGTGTTGATCTAGTGATTATTTTTGGATTAACTAATTAATAATTGGATGGCAAAAGGTGATTAATTGGAGATTTTTTAACAGAATTTGAACCAGGTGAAGCTAAAACTACCACTTGAGGACTTCTGGCTAGAACATCTTTACAGACAAAGATTTTTTTGTAAATAAATGCAAAATGCATATAATTTTGAACAATTCTGGATTAACTACTTCTCTGAATACGTTGTCTTTCCCCAGTCTGTGTACTAAATTAGTTTAATTGATTCATCACGATGAATCCAATTAGTCATTTCAGCCTGAACTGCATCCACTTTTCTCCCAGTATCACTAATAGGAAGAAACAGCCCCACATCATGATGCTGCCCTCACCATGCTGGGCAGTTGATGGAGTTCATAGGGTAATCCTGACCTTGTTTACAGAAACTTTTGTACTCCAAACAGTTGTATGTTGTATTACTATTCCACCCTAAAAAAAAAAAAAACTAAAATAAAATCACTAAGATCTCGGAATTTATATAAAAAACATGATTAGCGTACGTAAACCTGTAATGTTTCGGTAAAACATCAGACTACAGCAGCAGACCACCCTTCATCAACCCTATTTGATGTTTGTTTTTTTTCAATAAGGCAAACATGTCATGATTGTAACCACATGTTAGTTTAACTAAGAACTTTCCTTCAAGGCTCATTCCTGTCTTTTGCTACAAGTATGAGTATCGGCAGGTGCGCCACCACACAACCACAATGAACGGAAGACACAAATTACTGCGACACAGCAACCCAGGTGTCATCGTAAGTGTCCTGTGTCATCTGCTGAGCAGGTGGTGATCCAAGTTTATAAAATGCAACTAGGGATTCAAACAATTAATTAGTGATTAATCATTTATTAAATTAAATTAGTTCCCAATTGATTGACTGATAATGATTGGTTAGACCTTTTTTTAATTTTTTAGTGTTGCAGTTTGGCCTCCATCCAGCAGAGGGCGCCGCTTGTCATCCTAAAGTGGAGCCAAATATATAAACAAAGATGGCGGAAAAAGAAAGCCATCTTTGAGAATGGCGTTCTTTTGAGTGCTTTGAAATATGAACACTCGACAAGCTCTGTAAGTTACTAACTTAATATCATTCAGCCGAGCCGGATGGCGAAGCAGCGTCTACTTCTCAACCAAAAATTACTGATTTGATACAGAGCCGAAGAAGTGATAAGAGAAAAGCTGGAAAACTATAACATGATAGAAAAACACAGGATGCCATTAAGCACGGTAGATTTTGAGTTTAACAATGTGAGAGAACCACAATTATCTAATACAACCTTTAATTGAAAAAAAAAATGGCGCTTCATGTCACACTGCAGGAGAACCCAGCACAAAAAGATGAAATATGGATGAAAATAAGTTAAATGAATACATTTTCCTATCTGAGAGCTATGAAAGTTTAGATTTAACGTCCAGAAGCGTAATAAAGCAAAACCCCCTGGTCTAATCTGCGGCTGGAGGGGTCAGCAGGTTTGTGTACGAGCATAAAGCGAGTTGGGCATGAGGGAGGGGGACCGTCACATATCTTCCCTCGACGCAGGAAGCAGCTGAGTTTCAAAGCAGAAGTGAACTGCTTTAAGTAGCAGGTCTTTGACTTCCAGCTGCCCGTTACGCTCTGTTGCAGCTACGCATGTGTCGAGTACGAGCTCCAGGTTTTGTAGAAAATCAAGACCCAATCAACACCAAGAAAGATTTTACACAACGTAGAGTTACAATGAGCTTTTAAAAATCAAGAAATTATAAATTGTTGATCCCAACAACATTGTAAGTATTGTTGAGCATGGTGGAGGCAGGATTATGCTATGGGGCGGTTTTGATTCCAGTTATTCTGGTGTGCCACACAAGTATTGGCTCCAAAATATACATTAATTCACGTAAATAATCTAAAACATTGGTGCTCAAAGATCTAAGAAGGTATTTGCATAAGTTGTGAAATTCCTTTGGAGCCATTTCTAAACGTCTTTTGTGACAAAAAAAGCACTTTAGATTCAGATTCAGGTTCAGATTAGCTTTATTTTGGTAAATTTACAACATAACAAAAAAAATTAAACCCTATTTTACAAACTTTAATGCATATTATTCTGATCTTTTAGCCACAATGGCAAGAATTGCTTGGAGGAGTCAATGCGAGGTTTTCACATCTAACCATGGTGGGGGAAGCATTATGCTGAGGGGCTGATTTTCCACCAATGCTACTGTTGCATTGTATGAAAAATTATAAGCTACAGTGGTTTCCACAAGTAAACAGTTGGATTATTAGATCATGGAGGTAATAACCTGCTAGAGGAAGTTTTAGCCAAATATTAGCTAAATATTTGGCTAATATTTAGCTGGGGTTGATGAAGAAATTTGAGGCTGGGTTTGTCATTTTATTTCACAATAAATTCAGTTTTATACTTCCAGTTGCTGTTTTAAAGTCAACACCCAGCAGTTACAATATTTGCATCCTATGACGTGGGGCTGGGAGATATGGCTGAAAAACATATCAGGATATAAATGTTTCACATCTGTCGATATTGATAATTATTAATTCGCTTTTTCATTTAAATATCTGAAATATTGCCAAACTGGTGGCGTGACCGTTCCTGTTTTATCCAGCTTTCACTACACGCCTTTGTTTTTTATTCTTAAGCTGCTTAAGAGGCACGTTGGCAAAACCTTAAACTGCTGCTTTGCTAGTTACTCACCAAGCTGTTGCTAGGTAACCATGAACTCCTCAGAAGGTTGTTGCTAGGTAACCAAAGAGTGAGCCAAATAGAATTGAATGTTCTGTTAATCTTAACTGTCAATATAAGTCAGGGGGGGAAAAAGCTACTAATGTGATCAGATTTGGTGTCAGTCAGCTACAGGATAAATGCTAGTAGGAGTAAAGGTTTCATTTGTATTACAGGAGCAACATGTGTCACGGTTTCATATGTTCAGGAGCTGTGAGAGTCGTCAGACATTAGGTATGAGGATTATTATAGATATAGATGCAATGAAGCCAGAGAGCAAAACAAAGGCACGTATGAAATGTGTACTTTAGTTGAAACTAGATATAGAAGCATTACACAAATCTGACATTTGTGACGAACAAAATTGTACTCAAGTAAGAGAGGTGACAGTTCAACATGTTTTTAGTCAAGTAAAAGTAAAAAGAAAAAAGTATGTGGTAAAACGACTACCTACATACTGAGTAACTGATCAAATTATCAATCATTTAATATTTAAAAATTACATCATCGGACGGATCAAAACATAAAGTTAAGTGGAAATTTTTGTAGTTTAAGGACCAAAATGACAATCATTTATAAAAGTAACAAAAAAAAAAAACAAAATGAGGCAAAAGAAAAATTTTCCAAATCAGTTTCTTTCAATAAAAAACTTATGAAACTTTAACAAAAACTGCAGATGTGTGTCTTTAACTGGCAAATTTTTGGTTAAAATATGTTTGTTTGTCATTCAGTGGGTAAACAAATCCTGAATTTTTACTCAAGTAAGAGTAGAAATACTTCATAATAAAATTACTCGAGTCAAAGTAAAAAGTACAGTAAAGTAAACGTACATTTAAAAAAAAAAAAAAAAGCTTAAAAAAAAAGTAAACGCAATTGAGTAAATGTAACTCATTACTACCCAACTCTGATGACAAAAACCAAAAGGTTTAAAGCGTATATGTCTAAATGTAAGCTGAACACAGACCTCCTATTTACCAGTGGTGTTTTACAGACCTGTAAAGCTTCGCTACCCGACATTTATCATCGTCTCTGAGAGCTGGGGAAGCCCCTCGCTTCAACCCTCCCTCTTTTAATGAATCCTGCATTCCCAGCTCTCACGTGGCCTCCTGCGCTGATCTGAATTGAGCAACTGTGACCAAGAATGGGGAAGTAGCTCAACGCCTGTTTGTACACGAGAACTGCTGCGTGTCTGCTTGGGAGGACCGCAGAATGAAAGAAGCACATAAAGGAAATGGCTACAGTGTAGATAGCGTGGCGGCGGCAAGGCAGCGGATTTTCGACTCGATGGCAGGAAAATCTGCTCAGTTGCCTGAGAACTGGGTCAACCAACGTTTGAAAACATTTCTTGTGAATTGTTTTGAACACCTTACTCGGTAGCAAAAGCAGGAAAACCAGAAGCAACGACCAGAAGAGCTCAGAGATTCACTTTTAATTCAGTAGATAAAAGGCTGTGGATTCTACAATGGGGAGGAAACTTTACTTTAAACTAGCTTAAACCATTAAACCACTGCCAAAACAGAGTGTTTTTTTGTCTTGTTTCTAGAGAAAATATCTTAGCACACTTGAAATAAGACAAAACTCACAAGTAACTTTTCAACAATTTGATGGAGTTTGCTTTAAGTCAATAAGCCCTTAATATTAATAAAAAATTAAAATTTTTTTCACTTATTACATGGAAAAATGTCTTATTATAGGTGAAAAAAATCTGCAGTTGATCTAGTATTTTTTTATTAATATCAAGAATTTCTTGACTAAAACAAACTCTTATTACTTTCTGAATAGGTACTTGTGAGTTGGTTTTGTCTTATTTATGTATACTAAGATATTTGCACAACGCTTGGCAGGATTTTGTGTTTTTCAGTGTAAAACAGTTTTGTAGCACTGATGCAAGCAGATTGGAGTAAATAAATCTGAGAGTGATCCAAACCTTGTAGAACCACTTTTACCAACAATAACCTTTTGGTCTACTCTTGTTTTTAGCATTACTTCAGTCAGTTCAGGTTTGCAAATATTAATTTGTTCAGTAGCGGCTAGCTGCTAACTTCCCTCACATTGTTTGGAAATGCAAAAGTAGCTTCCCACACATAAGTTTTTTTTTTATTACATAAATATTCTAATTTGTTCCTTGTTTTCGTAAGCTTTTTGGTTACATTTGAATATTCTGAGTATGATAATAAAAAAAAAAAGAGATCAGTTTTATTATGTTGTAGCATGTAGAACTTTTACAAGCTTTTCAACCACGGCTACATCTGTTAGCCAACATTAGCCACCAGTCCAACAACAGCAGATAAACCACTAACAGTTTTGGCTAAAGTCATGTTTTGAATGCTTAAAATTAGGACTTAATTGGTAGAAGTGATATAATATTTATTTTCTTTTTCTAATGTAAAAAGATGAAGAAAATTACAATGTTTTGGATAGCGTAAATTAGCATGAGTCCTGATTTTAGTGTTAGACTAATTCAACATTTATAGTTTGTACCATTCAAGCGCTGTTAGTACTTTGTAAAACAGTTTGTCTATTTTGTGTTGTTGAAAGTAAATTTTTCTAAATGTTTGATTTGTTGCTAAAAGCTAAATAGCTAACAGCTAAAGCAGTTAGCCTTTTATTTCTGACTCGTGAAAGATCTGGGTTTCAAGCTTATAATCAAAGCAGTGTGCAAAGGAATCTTAATAGTCACCCTTGTAACACTCAAGATTTAAGATTTGATAGATTTCAGAATGCATCACGTCACAAACGTCACACAGAGAACAACGAATATTAAGCTAGCTTGGCCGTTAACTCTAAAGCGAAGAGGGAGCTCTGAAGTTGGAACCGCATGTCAAACTAAACTGTTGATCCAATGGTTAGAAAAACTGTTTTTTTCAGCGAAATGACCAAGCTAACTACTGTTAGCAACACTAGCAATAGCAATACATTTCTTTACTTCAGAATTATGCCTTTAGATTCCCTCCAGTTAATTTTCAAACTTGAAAACCAAATTGTTTCCAACTACAAATGGAGTATGTAGTTTTACATTTTCTGCGATTACGCCAGAAAAATCTCTTAGCAGTTATTTCAGGTCGCCTGAGAAAAGGTCAAACTGACCGACCATAAGCTAACAACCAAATCCTGTTTTCAGATTCTTTTGTGACAAAAGTTTACTGCTGAAAACTGGTCAGTGAAGATTACAACTAGAGTGGTATCGACTCCTTTTAGTCCAAAACCAAGTTCCTTCAACTGCGAGACGTGTTGAGAGCAAAGGACGAACTGGTTACTGTAAGTTCTTGAAAAACTAAGAAGTGCAAATGAGATTTTCACAGAGCAGTTTCCAGGAGAGGACGTTTAATTCTCAGAAGTGAGTTCTGACAGAAGGGTTTTTTTTCTGACTTTCTGGACAATAATGGATCTCTGAGCACGACGTAACAAGATCACTATTATGGTTTGGATAAACAGGCAACACCTCAGATCTGACCTTTGACCCACATTTTATTAGTTCTATCAAGTCTCTAGCTAATTTTTTTTTTTGGCTTGTTATTGGAGCCTGACCAAAAAAAGACTCAAAAATTTGTGATCAGGCCTGGTGACATGTTCCCAAAATAACAAACAGGAAGCAGAACACAGCAAAAGCAAGCTTTGCCCAGTTGATTACATTCTGAATTGTCCTTATTTTGAAGGAAATTTCTGCAAAGGTTTTTGTTTTGTTTTCTCCATACACAGAGCAGAGGCGTATCAGTTTAACTTTGTATCGTTTTCCTCTACAATTTGTGAGTGAGAATCTACAAAAACATCCAAAGATCTCTAGAGATCCGGACAACAGTAAGGTGTCCTTTTCTTCTTCTGGTGAACCAATTCAAAACAAAGAAACTGTTTTTAAAGACATCTACGTGTCTTACAAAGATTTAAACGCGCATTTTTAATAAACACTTTATAAAAGACTTTCAATATTGTGAGCATTTATTAGAAAAATAAACATCTATTTAATTAGTGTTAGTTTTCATGTTTGTTGTTTCATTGTTAAATAATATTACGAAGTTAGACATTAGTGGAAAATACTAATATACAGCTCTGAAAAAAATTAAGAGACCACTTCAGTTTCTCTGATTTTACTCTTTGGGTTTATGTTTGAGTAAAATGAACTTTGTTCTTTTATGCTGTGAACTACTGACAACATGTCTCCGAAATTCCAAGCAAAAATTTTTATATTTATTTACAGAAAATGAGAAATGGTAAAGATAACAAAAAAGATGCAGAGCTTTCAGACCTCAAATAATGCAAAGAAAACCAGTTCATATTCATTTAGAAACAACAATATTAATGTTTTAACTCTAGAAATCAATATTTGGTGGAATAACCAGCAGGTTTTCAATGGGGTTCAGTGCAGTGGTAGCTTAATTTTTTTTCCCAGAGCTGTATTTAACCCTGGAATTATTGTAAACAAATCCATTTTTGATAAATACTAAGTGTTTAAAATGTGTGCATTACTCCATTTGTGTAGTTCTGTCAGTTTCTGCAGAGAAAAGCAAACAGGAAGAGGTTCAGCGTGGAAACACGACTCACCGTTGAAGGGGTTGATCCCTCTGGTGATCCTCTGAAGGATGGCGTCCTTTACTTCCCTTCTCCTCACGCACTGGATGCCCAGATTCTGGAAACTGTCAAAAACACAATGATTAAGAAACAGTTGCTGCAACATCTTGAATTTAAAATAGACAAAGCTGATTGGACCACACCTAAGTGATGCAAGATTTTCAAAAAGCAAAAAAGGAAACACAACAATACGGTCATGTTTTGAAGTCAAAGCGATGACGCAAATCGTCTCACCCGTCCGGTTGACTCGGTGTGTCATTTTTCCAACAAATATTCCACACACATTCAAATATTCATCAGGGATTTGGAGTCATTACAATACGACGGGCAGAAGTTTTGAATTTATTTATAAAATGAACTCAGTGAGGGATAAACAAATTTCATGCACTAAAACATCCTGACTCATTCACACTCTCACACACGCTCCAGTACTTGCACACAAACTTTGTTTTCTCTCTCTGAAGCACGGCAAATAAGGATGATGTCACTCGGGGAATTCCCATATTGCCATCTTCATCACAGACATGGGTTTGATAAATGTGCTTTGTGTGTGTGTTGAAATGCGAATTTGCAGTGTAATCTGCTGTACGGGTTTGTTTTGATGCAGCTAGGAGGTCTTCGGTTTGCACACCGGTTCTGAAACCGATTAACAAACCAAATGCTGCTGAAAGGGAGCAAATCTGGAATGTGGCGATGTGTTTACACGGTGCCAAAGAGAAAGTGATTGTTTCTGCGACTGAGAGCTGATGAAGAGCGAGACTGAAGCCGGAGGTGGACTCACGCTATCACTCTGCGGTCGGGGCCGAACTCGGCCTCGTAGAACCCGTCTTTGCAGTCCTTCCCCACCAGGTCGTGCGGATGCGGACGGTACGGCTCGTTCTTCGTCACCAGGTAGACGCGGACCTTCCCCTTACCGCAGTAGTTCAGGATCTGCAGAAAAAAATCAACGTTTCCTGGGATCTGCGAGTGATTTTTAGAGAAATCCTGGTGCAGAGCGGTGGATTTTGTGGCTGACCTGCAGGCTGGGGTAAGTCCTGTTGTTGTCGGAGCTCTTTTCACCGGGGATGCTCCCGGCAGAGCGACCCTCGCATTTGTACCGGAAGCGCATCCCCCTCTGCTTGGGTTGCTCAAAGATCTGGACTGTTGGCTCAGCCACTGAAATGAGGAAAGAGGAAGAAATCTGAGTGACTTTTTTTCTCTCCTGTTGGAGGAACTGACTCTGCATTACATTCACTTTGATTGGGGACAAAAATTACAACATTTGTTCCATTTTCTGGTGCGGTTCGCTTTCACACTGCACTGTGTGAAACGGACCAAACAGTTTGAAAAATCTATTCACCTCCTCACCTGTGGTGGCGCTGCACCAATAACTACAGAAGGAAACGATACGAAGACACTGAGCGCAACTTCCTTCTTCACGAAATGTAAACAAAACGGAGTAGCGTCAGATTTAAGCAGTTGTAGGATTTCGAGCCATTTCACCATTTGTTCTGGTTGTATTTACCCAGAATGCCCTGCGCTGCAGTCCACTTCCTGGTTTAGGAGCGGTCTCTGGTTCGCTTGGTGTTCATATATGTTTTTGAACCGCACCAGAATCCACTTAAACCGAACTGAAACCTTGCTTTGTAGGCGGACCAGAGTAATATTGTTTGGCCCAAATTCCAATTCCCCAAACAAACTAAACTTTTTACACAAATGAACTTTAGTTCACTTTGATTTAAAGTGAACTAAATAAAGTTGATGTGAATGAACCCTAAGAGTGTGCCTCATTCTGAAGATGTTTGTTGGAACTTTTGTAGCTGATTATTAGATGGTTAGACAGATGGACAACGGTACAAATCTGAGAATACAGATTTGTACCAATATTTTAGGGAAACATCTTTCCCTAAAATATCGTATTTTTTTGGCAATCACCAAATAGTTCTTGATGATTGCACACATTGATATTGTGAAAAAAACTCTTCTCAAAAACCCCAACTACAACAGATTAAACCATCTCTTCCACTAATCATGATGGACAATAATCACATCCCCTACTCCAACATCTCTCTGTCTAACCATAGAACTAACAGAGATTTAAAAAGAAACTGCAAAACCAAACGTCTCTGTTGTAAAGATACTGAGCTGTTAGCATTTCAAACAGCAGCAATCGTCAGTCAGAGGCCTCTTCAGAATCACTGCAGGACTGACTGCTACTGGAGCATCATCACCAGCCACAACGACTCTTTGAAGACACTCTTAGAGGATTAAGACAATGTTTAACTTCCCCTTTGGATAAATATGTATTTTTTAGTTGTTTTCTTTTAACAAGGTTAAATTTTGATTGAATTTGAAGATCTCAACTTGAAAGTTTAAACTCAAATGTTGTATTTTACAAATTGTGACACGTCACAACAAGAAAAACACAGCTGCACACAATATGGATTCTTTTTAGCTGCTTTAGTTTCAGGGTTCAAATCACAGCTTGCAGGTTGTCACAGATGCATTTTTGTGACAGGTTTGATTAAAGATAAGAAAAAGTACTATTAAACTCTTCGGCTTTTGCAATTCTGGACGGATCTAGATAGCGTATCTAGATCCATCATTTTTGCACAACTAAATTGAACAAACGGGCTTCTTTGCGGCTGCAAATCAAGAAACCGGAGCTCACTAACAAGTCAAACCTCATCCGTGTTGAAAAGAAAAGGCATTTTTTTGACTCCTCTGCTTGAAACAAAACTGGTTGCACATGACACCCGTGTGAGAGAGGAACCAAAACTGATCTGAGAAGCATTTTTTGTTCTTCACATATTACACTGTTACGACCATATTAAGACGCTAAAAATCCAGTTTGACATGACAGCTGAGCGACTCTTTCTACCAAAAGGAAACAGATGCTTTTCAAACCAGCATCTCAACAAATAAAGAAACACTTTTAGCATTTCAAACAAAAACCAGCTTGTTCTAAAGGTACACAGCTGATCCTGCAGCTTAAGCCCGCCTAACCAAACATAAATGCATGAAATGTGAAGATAAGCAGTGAAAGAGAAGCACTGGCCATAACAAAAAGCAAGCAGAGTCTGAAAAAAGTAATCCCTACCAGTAACACAAAAGAGGAAGTGAAATGACACAGCATATAAATATAGATTGCTTTTTTAATACTTTTGGTGGGAAAAAATAGCAGCTTTAAAAGATAAAAAGAATAAAAAGCAATAACACATTTAAATAAAATGGACTTACTGAGGTGTGGATCACCCTCTAGCATGGAGGGCATTAGAACTGAGGAGGAAAAATGGGAGATTTAGAGATATTTAAAAGGTAGCAGCAATAACATTTGATTCAGTCCGAAGTAGAGTGCAGATTTTGTTAGCTTAAATAAACAGACTGCAGCAAAGCAGCAGCCGAAATACTGCAAAAAAAAAAAAAAAAAGTAATTATTTGTATTTACTACTTCAGCTAAGACACACTCAACTTTCCCGGTTAGTATGCATTTCAGTTTTTGCTATAAATTAGTTGCGCTTACTTCGCTATGTTTCTACACCCTAACCGCCCTTTCTACAAGCTTTTCTCATTATAGAGAATAAACACTGGCGCTACTCACCGTCCATGGTGCGAACTAGTTTCCCACTTTGAGTCGTGTTCTCCGGGTCGTGTTCCGTCGGAAAGACGCGGACTGAATGAGTGAGAGTGAGTGAGATCAACCAGTTTATGTTTTTCACCAAGAGATCCATCAGGGGGGAATTCCCCCCCTCCGTCACAGCTTTTCCTAATGGACCAATCAGCAGCCTCGAAAGGCTGCGGCGAGGCGGGGCTTCGCCATTGTGCGGGGTGCTACTAGCTAGCTAGCTAGCACTTCCGCATCGCTCAGCAGCGGTGACGAAAGGCTTTGAAACACCCCCGATCCTAAATGTTTCAGGATTGTCACGTTAAAATAGTGTGTATATGTATATATAAAACCCACAATTTTACACAATTAAAATACAGATAAAATATATTGAGAAAAAAATATTAATATTACCCCTCCACCCAAATAGCGCAGAGAAAAAAAAAATATAATAGCTGATCATATATTTATGAGTTTTCTTACTACAATAAGGTTAAACAAAATTCCATAAATTAGAATATGATTAAAAAGTAAATTTATTTCAGAAACTGTATCACTAAGTGAAACACATTATATAGCTTAATTACATACAAGTGGATATGATTTCAAAAACATAAACATATAAAATGAGAAAAGTGCATCATGCTAACAATAAAAAATACAGAAATGTAGCCTCAGAAGTTTGTTAAATATCTGTTTAAATTTAATTTTTTCAAGACAAATGGTCTTCATCGAATGCATATTCTAATTTATTATGATTATATATGCATCTTTATGCAAATGGTTTTAAAAATAATGTAAAGAGGCCAATATGGAAAAAATAATGTACATATTTGTATTCAGCCTCCCTTTAAAGTTTATATCCCAAATTAAAATCCAGAGCAACCAGTTAGCTAATTAGTTAGTGAAGTAGAAAAATTATGAAAACATCATTGAATATTACCGATATGTTTTTTTCTTCTTTTACTGAAATCTGTTTTGACTTGTTTGACCAGCAAATATTCTGAGAAAATATATTTTTTTTAATTATATATTTAATATCAAAGCCTGTTGTAAAATAAAAGCAATCATTGCTGATAGATTTGAGGTCATGTTTAAGTATTTTAAGTTATTTCTTCTTTATTTTATCCACTTCATGTCATACACTAACAGCAAAACAGTCCCGCAGCATGATGACGCCACCACCATGCTTGCTTGTTTGCTTGGACCAAACAGAATCCTCAATCACAAAAACCAAAAAGTAGAAAAGGACAAAGTTCAAATAAAATGAGTGACATGCATTTCCATTGATCCAGAATGAATGTTTTGATCACTATAGTTAAAACTGACGAAATAACAAAAAGTGAAATGGAAAAAACATTTTCATTAACCAAAATAAATAAACACACTTATTGGGGAAAACTAACTGACTGGAACTCTGTTGTGTTTATCAAAATAAAACATTTTGAAATTACAGGTATAATATTCTCAATTTTTGTGTTTACAAACCTCAGTCTTTTGAACTGATGTGATTTTTTTTCTTACATCAGTGGTCGGCGCTCCATAATCCACCTGGTGGCGCCAACGCCGGTCCGCAAAATGGCGGCAGCAGAAGTTGGGATAAAACACCGGTCAGTCGGTTGTTCAAGAATAATTGAAAACTTTTTAAAAAGTGTCTCCTGTTTATTACCAAATTGACGTAAACATAATCACAATACTTTGATCTTTATGGAAAAATAAACATTTGACTAATAAAACTAGCAAACATTCTAAAACCTAAAACTGAATTAGACAAAAAAATCTATAAGAAATAAAACCCCCTAACGATTATAACACTGGCTCTGATTTATTTATTTTTTGTAGAATTTTATACATATTTTATTCATTTATTTTTTTTAGACGTTTTTGGATGCAGTGCAGCTGGAAGGATTATGATGGGTAACCATGGCAACAAGCGTTTTTTTTACAACTGGGAACAGCTGATTAGCGTCACAAAAGCTCAAACAATAACATACATAATGACCGCAAATCATCTGTTTAGCGGCTATTGAGTGGTTAGCATGTCATGATTGTCATAAAGCAACAGTCTTCAGTCAGAGTCCTCTTCAGAATCACTGCGAAACCGGCTGCTACTGGAGATCCTTCGTTCCCACGGTGGCTCTTTAAAGATACTTCAACATTTAATTTCCCTTGAGGATAAATATTTTAATAAAGTAAATATTTAACAGCTGTAACGCATCAAAAGAAAACGAACGAATGAATAAAGGCAGATGGTTTTGTTTTTTAAGGGGTTTAATGGATGTATGATTCATTTAAAGGAAGTGGTAAACACATACAAAAATACCCTTTCAATACATTTTAGAAACAAACATCTAAATGACTTGTGTTAAATGTTTCTGAACAGCAGAAATGAGTCGTCTGAAACAGAGTGGTGCAGATATTCAAAAAAAAAAAAAAAAAAAAGACCTAGCTGCTATGTATGCTATTAAAACAAAAAGATCACATGGTACAAATATGCATATATAAATAATGTGATAAGAAAACCCCCAATAATGACAAAAGATGCCTTTTTGAAAAAAGAAAAAAAAACAAAAAACGGCCCTTTGTACATTTTAGTTTGGGAAACTGATTCTGGAAAAAAAAAAAAAAAAAAGAAGCATTAATGAAGAAAGAGCGTCAGTAGTAGCATCACTCGACACGTACATCAAACACAAAGCCACTCAGCGTCTACAGGGCGAATCAGGGTGGAGGGGGGGAGTGGACGCATCTCCGGACACCCCACCCACTCCCACTGACACCCACTCAACCTGTGGACCCACAAGATGCCTTCTAAGAACCTCCACAGGAGGCGCAGAGGGTTAGCACCCGAAACAAAGGGAATATTCTCTCTTACACGTCAACGCAGCCATCGCCAAACGCTTGCACACAGCCAGCCAGTCATCCAAAACAAAACTCATCAAAACAAAAATAAGGATTTTTTTAAACTACAAAAAAAACAAAAAAAAAAAAGAAAAAAAACAAAAACAACAAATCACCAAAACGAGGTTCGGTTTGATCCGAAAAAGAGGTTGGAGAGAAACAGAATCACGACGGAGTATTAGGGCCACGCAATGAATGAAAAATGACAAAATAAAAGAATAAAATTACAAAAATAAAGTTGTAATATTACGAGAAGGAAGTATCAACGAAAAAAAGTCAAAATTATACAAGTATAAAGTAATAAGAGAATAAAGTCGTCTAATATTACAAGAATAAAGTTGAAATTATACCAGAATAAAACCAAAATGATGTGAAAATAAAGTCAACATTTCAAGAAAAGTCAGAATAAAGTTGTAATATTACCAGAATAAACTCATTAAGAGAATAAAGTCAAAATTATACGAGAATTATTCTCAAGATTATATGAGAATAAAGCAGAAATTATACGCGAATAAACCCGAAATATGAAAATAAAGTCAACATTTTGAGAATAGTAAGAATAAAGTTGTAATATTACCAGGATAAAGATGCAATTTTACAAGAATAAAATCATAGTACTGCGACTTTATCCTCAGATTTTTACTTTCTTCTCATAATATTATTACTTCAGTTATAAAGTAATAGATTTACTTTATGACTAGTTCTCGCAATATTACTATTCCTCTAATGACTACCAGTTTATTCTCTCATTTTTGCGACTTTATTCTTGTAATTTAATTATTTGCGTTTTCTCAGCGTGGCCCCCAACACGCCGTCGTAACAGTGCAGATGGATCCAGCTCTCCTGATTTTCTGCCAATCAGGTGGGGAAAATGCCAAACTGGTATTAAACACATTCTGGTAGCGCTTACCTGCTGATCTTTATGCGGAGAACTCACCGTAACGCGGGACAGAGACACGGTACGCAGCGTTGTGGCTGGTCGTTCTGTGATGTGACAAAGATTTAAAAAAACAAAAAAAACAAAACAAAAACAAAACAGAAAAACAACAAAACATTTCCATTCCTGTCGTAAAGGCTGTTTCTGTTTGCTAAAAAAAAAAAAAGAAAAAAAAAAGAAACATTCCAGGGATGGAGACGATTTGTTGGATAAAGAAACAAAAAAAAAATAAATTTTTTAAACTTTTTCTTTTTAGATAAAACTACAATAGAATAATCAAAAGACTTGATGATCTTTTGTTTTTGTGTTTTTTTTTTTGTTTTTTTTTTAAAGACAAAAATGTATGTACATCAACATTTACAGTACGGGTGTGAAGGAAATGTGGGAGAATGACCAAACATGAGCTCTCTCTCTCTCTCCAGCAGAGTGAATAAGAAGAAGCGCCTATTTTTTTTTTTTATTATTATTATTATAATTATTATTATTATTATTAAAACATCATCTGAAAAAGAAAGAAAGAAGAAAAAAAAAAAAGGAATCTGACATAAAGAACAGCTCATCTCCCATGACTATGTTTGCGAAACACAGATGGAAAAGGAAGAGGAGACGGAGTAAAAAACTGCTGCTGTGGTTCTCGTGTCTCTGAGCGGGTCAGCGCCGACCGCCGGGAGAAAACCCGAAACGTCTGGGCCGACGTTTCCGTCCTGCTGCGTCACGGTTCACACAGACCGACCTGAAGATGACCCAAAATGTCGCCGTTTGGCTCAAACACGGAGGCTCCGCCCACTGCGGCGGCGCGGCTCTGGTGCTGTCCGTTCAGGCTATGTGAATCCGGGCCTTCTCTGTTTCCTTCAGCCGCTTCGCCTGCTCCTCCACCGACGGGGAGTGGGGTCGTTTAGAGGTCGCGCCGTTCAGGGGGTCGGCGACTCGGCTGACCAGGGTGGGGATGGAGCTGCCAACAGGGGGCGCTGTGTGCTTAGGGGCCGCATGTTCTACCGAGGAAAGAAGATTTAACATTAGAATATACTAAAATAGATATTCAACAAATATATTAAATATTAGCAAAGCTGGCAGCTCAATTAGCATTTTTAGGGTCAAGATTCGATATAAAAACATCTCTGATTTGGAAAAAATTTGAATCACAATTCAACAATAATTTCTGAACAATTTTCCAACCTGAAAGTTTCAGATTCAGAAACATTTTTGAAAATTGTTTTTGAATTGAAAGTTATTTCTAAATCAAACAATTTTCAATTGGGAAACATTTTTGAACCAGAAAAGTTCGGATTCAGAAATATTTCTGACTTGGCAAAAACTCTGACGCAAAAAGTTTTGAGACAATTTTCAAATCAAAATTCTGCATTCAGAAACAACAATGACTTTGAAGCATTTTAATTAAGGAACAAATTTCAAAAACAATTTTCAATTCAAAAACATTTTTGGTTTCAGAAACTATTTGATTCAGTTTTTGATAACAGTTTCAAAATTGCGAAACCAACTGTTCTATTTTAATTGTTTGAACATTTAAAACAACTGGATAAGATTCCACACTAAATCAAATTATAATCCTTTTATATTTAAACAAAAACGTTTGTGTACAGAATTCTGTAACTTAAAGGGGGAAGTAATTTTTTACTAATATTAGGGAATTACTTACTTAAAACAAGCTCTTACATTTAACCGAAAAATTTATTTAAAGTTACTTTTTATCTTATTTAAAGTGTACTGAGATATTTGCATTAGAAACTAGACAAAAGGACGTGGTAATAATTGGCGTTTCTCATATTTTGAAGCTCCTATTTCACATTTTCCTGTACGGATGAGAGTCGGACTCACTTGATCCGATGACGGGAATGGACATGCCCTTCTCTTCGCTGGCGGCCGGAGCGTCTGGGCTGAGCGTTCCCTCGAACAGCGGCGGCTTGGGCGGTGTGACGCTGCTCAGACACAAACAGAACCTCAGCGGCGTCGCCCGGAAAACCAGGGACGTTCAGACGGGTTAAATCGGTTACTTGTGACGGTTGAGCGCGAGCTTGATGGAGTTTTTCACGACGCGGCAGCTGTTGCTGGCCGGCAGCGGCGACGAGGCGTCAGGCAGCTCCATGCTGGGAAGTCTCTGAAAACGGCAACAGGAACGTTTAAAAGATGAAAATGAACCAAAAACGTTTAATGAAACCGAGTTAAATACCTGCGTTCTCGAGGTATCGATGGTTGGAATGGGTTTGACCTTTGATCCAGAGTGAGGCGGCTAGCGGAGAGAAGAAGAAGAAGAAGAAACGTTCTGTCCATCAACACGACTCTAAAAGATCCGACGGAGGTTTGATACCAAAACATGGAGATTTTATCTGGAAACGGCTGAAAAACGATCAAAGTTTAAATTCACCGTAAATTTACTTCGGATAATTTATCAATAACAGAGATTCAATGAAAACGACGCGCAGATGAGTTTCTGGAAGGAAAGGAGGACGGAAGAGAGGAGAAAGAAAAAATAAATAAAGATCTGGAGGAAGAAAGAAAGAAGGAATAAAGAAAGAAAAACGAAAGGAAGAGAGAAAGAAAGGAAGGAAGAATAAAGAAAAAGTAAAGATATGAAGGAAGGAAGAAAGATAGAAATAAAGAATAAAGAAAGGAAGAGAGAAAAATAGGAAGGAAGAAAGAAAGACAGGAAGGAAGGAAAAAGAAAAAAAATGGAAAAATAAGAAGAAAAAAAGGAAGGTAAGAATCAAATGAGTGAAGGATGGAAAGAAAGGAAGGATAAAGGAAGAAAAGGAAGGAAAGATGGAGGAAAGGAGTAAAGACATGATGGAGGGAAGAAAGAAAAGACAAAGAAGGAAGAAAGGATGGAGGGAAGGTAGAAAGGTAGAAAAGAAAGGAGGAAAGAGAAAATAAGAAAATAAGGAAAGGAAGAAAGGAGGGAAGGAGAAAATGACGTAAGAAAGGAAGGATGGAAGGAAGTGTAGAAGTGTTTTTGTTTGGAGGAAAAGACTGTAAGAAATAAAAATCGAGTCTTGAATTCCAGGCCTTTTTTCCAAACCTTTCCAACCCTAAATTAAAATCCAGACCATCGGCGCTGCAGCAGAAAACAAAATGGAGGTCGACTCACGGTGCTGGGCGCCTCGCCGTGAGGGCTGCAGTCCGACGACGGCGGGTACGGCTCCTTGAACGTCGAGTCGTCGCTGGGCGCCGCCTGCAGCCAAACGCAGGAACCAGTAAGCTTCCCCTGCACCAGAACTCTGAACCGGTTCAGAACCGAAGACTCACGTCCGAGTCCTTGTGCCTCTTGGCGAGGTCGTCCTGCGTGGGCGAGTGCGGCCTCTTTGTGGCGGTGGCGGCGGCGGCGGTGGGCTCCTCCAGGCCGTTGGGCTCCTCCGGAGGGCTGCTGGCGGCGCTGGGCTTCACCGCCTCACTCAGGTCGCCGCTGATGGACGATCCGGCGGGCGGCGAACGGCGAGCAGCGTCTGCATCTGCACCGAGAGGAGAGGGAGCGATGCATTCAGGGTCCACTGGGAAATATCAGTTATACAGAAGATGAGGAAATGATGCAGTGAGGAAACCTGTGACATCACGGAGGGAGGAAGGAAGGAAGGAAGGAAAAAAGGAAGGATAGATATTTTTTGGAAGGGAGGAAGGAAAAAAGGAAGGATAGATGTTTTTTGGAAGGAAGGAAAGAGGGAAAGAAGGATAGATGAATTGTGAGAAGCGGTGATGCATTCAGGTTCAACTGGAAATGTCAGTTTCTCAGATAAGCTGCTGATGCTCTGAGCTCTGATGTCGCTCGAACCAAAATCAGATGAACTCACCTTGTTCTGTAGCTGCAGCCGACGCCGCCGGCTGCGCCGCCGCTGCGCTCGACGACACGGCTGCTGCCGCGGCGGCGCTCGTTTGAGGCGTGGCGGCGGCTGCGCTCGGCGCTGGAGACGTCTCCAGGAAAAGCTGCTTTGGCGGACTCGCTCTGCGAACAGGGAGGGGACAAAGTCAACACCAGATTTTTGGAAGGAAGGAAAGACAGATGGATTTTTTTACGGGACGTAAAAACAAAAACAGTCGCTCCTCCGGGATGTTGACTTTTTTCTAGTTGCAGTCAAAGTTTAACTTTATTTTTTTTATTTTATTTTTGCCATAACATGGTTTGACAAAAGCATTGAAATTTCTGCATAGAGAGGATTTTTACATAAATATATATAACGCAAGTAAAATTTCCAAGCACTTTCTTAAAACAGAACCTTTAATCAGTTTGGTAGTAACTAGTTACATTTACTAGAGTAACTTTAAGTTTTGGGAAAAAAACAAAAAGTACATTTAGGAGTATTTCTGCTTTTACTTGAGCAAAATTTCTGGATTTTCCGCCCACTGAATGAAACACAAACATGTTTTAACCAGAAATTCACCAGACAGACACACACCTGCAGCTTCTGTTAAAGTTTCAAAGTTTTTTTATTGAAAGAAACTGATTTGGAAAAATAAATGCTATTTTTTGTTACTTATATGAATAATTATCATTTTCATCCTTAAAATACCAAAATTTCCACATAACTTTATATTTTGGTTCATCTGATGATGTAATTTTTAAATATCAAATGATATATCAAATACAAACTTTTACTCGAGTAAAAATATGCTGAAGTATAACTACTCTTATGTACTGGTGGCAACAGATTTGTTAAACTCCGCAGACGAAGAAGAAGGAGCAACAGGAAACGTTAAGGAGATTAGTCAGATTTGCCTAAAACTTGCAGTTAATGAGTGAATTTGCATCAACAGTTGCGATCTCGACTTCCAGGAGGGACAGAACGAAGCGTTTTGATACCAAAACATGGAGATTTTATCTGGAAACGGCTGAAAAACGATCAAAGTTTAAATTCACCGTAAAGTTACTTTGGATAATTTATCAATAACAGAGATTCAATGAAAACGACGCGCAGATGAGTTTCTGGAAGGAACGAAGGAAGGAAGAGAGGAAATAGAGAAAAAAAATAAAGAACAAATAAAGAAAAAATAAAGATATGAAGGAAGGAAGAAAGAAAGAAAAAAGAAAGGAAGAGAGAAAGAAAGACAGGAAGGAAGGAAAAAGAAAAAAGAAAGGAAAAATAAATAAAGATGACGGAATAAAGAAAGAAGAAAGAAAGTATAAAGAAAAAATAAATAAAGATATGAAAGAAGGAAGAAAAAAAGAAGAAAGAAAGAAGAGAAAGAAAAAAGAAAGGAAAAATAGGAAGGAAAAAAGGAAGGTAAGAATCAAATGAGTGAAGGACGGAAAGAAAGGAAGGAGAAAGGAAAAAAAGGAAGGAAAGGAGTAAAGACATGATGGAGGGAAGAAAGAAAAGACAAAGAAGGAAGAAAGGATGGAGGGAAGGTAGAAAGGTAGAAAAGAAAGGAGGAAAGAGAAAA
>CAEGAE010013291.1:0-35230 GCA_903067095.1 Girardinus metallicus | reverse complement strand
CAAATACTTATTTTCCACCCTTATTTTCAAATAAATTCTTTAAAAATCAGACAGTGTGATTTTCTGAATTTTTTTTTTCCTCATTTTGTCTCTCATAGTTGATGTCTACCTATGATGTCAATTACAGGCCTCTCTCATCTTTTTAAGTGGGAGAACTTGCACAGTTGGTGACTGACTAAATACTTTTTTTCCCACTGTACTTTATGTTCAGTGTCGGGCAAAAGGAGTATTTTATTTTTGCCTGGAAGTAAATCTACTCACCTGAAGGAACTGAGCATCACTGGATGCAATCTCGTTCTCAACGGCGATGATGGCGTGGGAGAAAGTGATGATGTCTCTGGTTATGCTTTCAGACTTCTTCCTCACCAGCTCCTTTTTCTCCTCATCCTCCTTTTGCAGGGTGGCCAGTCTCGCTTCCTCCTCCCGCCCCAGAAACTCCCGAAGCTCCTCAAACTCCTGCCGTATCTGCTTCTCTGTGGCCTGCGTCTGGTTCTGCCATTCATGAAAATAAAAATCATCACTTCAAATATGTTGAATGTTCCTTTGCCTTAATTCAATAATGAAATTTAACTAATATTTGAAGTGCATGTTAGGACTAAAATAACTGCATAGTTTAGTTATTGAAAACTTTTTTTTTTCCCCCATTGGACAATGGAAAGAAAGGGTAAATTACATGATTACGTTTCTAGTTGAAGGTGACTGAAGCAGCTCTTTTTCCTCTACAGACACCAAGTGATGGATGGGAGTTTGCCCAACTACTCTACATATGTTTAGTGAAAGGGGCTCCAGGCCCTTTGACCAGCAGAGTAGGAGCATGTTGTCTACTCAATGAACCAAATTAGGCCAATTAGGCATCCCTGAGTCTGAGACAACATTTCTCATCCAGAAAAGGCTAGTTTATAATATAAAAATGAGAGGTGATTTAATGATTTACAGCTGACCTCTGTGGGGGGAAATCATGCCTAAAGAACGCACTGGTAGAAATTGAGGCTTTGATGAAAATACCGGTAAATAACTCTGTCATAACAGTTTAATTATTAGTTTCTAACTCCTGTCTGTGAATGTTTCATAGACTTATCTGAAAAAGTGAATTATGGACTTTCTGGGAACTCCAAAGCATCTAAGAATCTAAAATGTTCTGCTTATTGGTGTTTACACACCAACAGTGCGTGACTCAGCTTGCGTTAAAGTTACATCAGCAGTCATGCAGGTCGTCTACTGTTTCTCGGATCTGTTTATTGATACCTTGATGTGCACGGTTGTGTCATCACACTCCTGCTTGGCTTCATACAGGCGCCGCAGATTCTTCTTCAAGGGGATCAGCTCCAACTTTAGTTCTGACTGGGGGTAGAAAAACGTCAGAAATCAGAGGAAATCCAGCCAATTTGTTTCCATCTGTAGCGTCATTAAAGAATTGAAGGTTTTTAACGTTTCAGAGCAATTAAATTAGGTGTTTAAGCTGTACAACGATAGATTACTAACATTGAAGAGTTATTTTTACCTTCAGATCCTGGGCTCCTTCATCTAGAGGACACATTTTGTGTCCCTGGTGCTTCTTGGAAGTGTGACACACACAGCACAAGACTTCAAAGTCATCCATACAAAAGAGTTTCAGAACCTCTCCATGTGTCGCACACTTCTCCTCCAGCACCACTGCTTCCTCTGCGGCCACGCAGGCCAAGCCGGCCATGCCGGCCACGCCAGCCCCCGTCCCCGGCCCGGCCACAGCCGTCCTTCTCTCCTGCTCCCTCAGGAAGGTGTCGGCCACATTCTTCAGGGCCAGGCTGACCGTGGGCTCCGTCAGAGAGCACTTCCTCCTGCAGATGGGACACTCGCGCCGCGCTTTCTTCTTGTTCCAGAATTGCTGCAGGCAGGCCCTGCAGAAGCTGTGGCTGCACTTGAGCACGACTGGCTCCTTGAAGATCTCGCAGCAGACGGGACAAGACAGCTCGTCCTCCAGCATGGTGCACGAGCGAGAGGAAACGGCTCGTGGACGAAGGGACGAGGTTACCTTGGTGATCAGAGGCAGGGAAAGTTTTCCTGGCTGGGAGGAAGCTCTGGGTCGCAAAGCCATGACCAGTCGCTCTTATAGGAGCTTTTGTCGTTCCTAACAAGAGGAAGAGCTCCAAGGTGGGTCCAGAGAGTAATGTGGCCACACTGTAAGAGCAGCCTCAGTTATAGATCAACAAAGACTTGCAAGACTGGTTTACTTCACTTCTAGTAAATAGGGTAAAGGTCACCACCCCCCATTTAGCAGCCACAACAATAAACTTTTCCGATGAAAAGAGCTTTGAATCGTCTAGAAAACAAGTTAATGTATTATTCCGTTTGACCCAGTGTGTATAATTATTATTTGATCCATTGTCCATATTTTCTTCTTTCAGTACTTTCATTTTATTATTGAGAAGCAGAAGCTGGGCTGAAAAGGTAAAAATCTGTATTCAACTGAGTGAAATAAGAACTCTGCCAAAAAAAACAGAGTTCCAGCTCCAACACACTCATTGTGCATAAATGCGACAAATAGATTATTCAGTCCGTTTATACCAGTGACTTCTGAACTCAGTTTATGATGTTTATAAAGTAAACATGCCTTAACACCATGAAAAAGACCAAAGAGCATTGAAAGGACATCAATGCTGGATTGAATGCTCAGAAAAGAGTAAACATAACATTTATGGAACACTATCGATTAATATTAACTAAACCGTCCAACAGCAATGAAGCAGATTATGTCATATAGGATGTTGTTCTTTAAAAATACAGCATACGAAATATGGGATTATTGAAAATAGTTATGGAGTACCACAAGGGTCTGTGTTGGGACCTTTGCTTTTCAGATTAATCATTAATGATTTACCAAAGGACAAGGAACAAGCTGTTGTGAAAGTTAATGATTGGATCCAGAGATCTCATTTACATCTTAATTTATCCAAAACCAGGTATGCATTTCTTAAAAAATGCAAATACCACCTGTGATTCTAGTATTTTGATTAAAACACAAAAAAACATAATTAGCACACCAGATATTTAGAGGTCATCTTGGATTCCCTATTTTGTTTTTAACAAGTGAAGCATATTGGGAAAAGAATGAAATTAAATCTAATTCTCAATTTATTAGAAATATTTTACTTTTTGAACGCTTCAAGCTATACTTTGATTACATCTCATGTGACAAATTGCAAACCAGTTAGTAATCGTTCATTTCATAAAAAAACAATAACGGTGCTGGATAAAAAAACAAAATTGTATCATCTTTGTCAGATACTCTTAAAAACTTCTGTTGGTCAAACTACTTTTTCCTATTGTGATTCTAATACTTGGAATACAATTACACGCAACATTTCTCAATTCATTAAAAAAAAAAATAATAATAATCACAATCTGATGCTTCTGTTCAGCTTATCTTGCTGCTGGTACACTTGAATTTTCCCACTGTGGGACAAGCATATTTCTATTCTAGTCTGAGCTTTTAGTTCTAGATTCATTTACTAAAAGAGAAAATAAGCCAAAATTCAGCTTGATATGTTTGAAAAGCTGGTTACCTATTCGAGAAAATGCTTGAACACAAAGGTTTCTCCTCCAATATCCAACAACTATTTTGCTGAGAGATTAAATCCGTATTTCACTCAATTACATGCAAATTATTTTTAATTTTACGTTCCATGCTTTGTTTTGTTTTTTTCCTGGACTTCTATTCATTTTCCAAACAATGAGAGGAAACATTTTTCCACGTTAGCTCCTGACAAAGGCCTCTAAGTGACCTCGATGAGTCCGTCTCGAGCTATCAAGTGAGCCGAGGTCGATCTGATTACACCAGCTGATAGCCGCTGACAGTGATTTCACCGTCTGAATAAACGCCATGCATATTTCAGGAGGACAAAGGAGGGAGAAGAAACACAAACACCCTTCTAGGTGGCTTCTGTGAGTAAAAATTCAGATGCTAAAGTGGGCAAAAGACAAAAACATCGCGAAGAAAGACCAAACAGAAAATGCTGCGTGGGTGTTGTTATTGCATTGTATTTGAACATGGACCGTGTAACACAAAGCCATCAAAATAATTATTAGTGTCCAAGCAGAGTTAATTACATCACCCATGTAGATTTATAACCCAACTCTGAGGAATGAAACAAAACTACAAAATAGCTTCTTCACATTTGGATCATATGAAAATGTTAGAACAACAAAAGGGTTTGTTTCTTTTTCTTAAATTAGGTGTTGTTGCACAATGGAAGCAGCATCTCATTCAGGATATTTAACATCATGCATCTGAGCGTAAAAAAAAAAAAAAAAAAAAAAGACCAACATATCTAAAATAAAAATAAAAAAAAATGGATGAAATGCAGATTTTGTTTCTTGTACAGCGATTCCAAACCATTACTGTTTCTTTGTTACAGCTCTCTTAGTAATAAAGATGCGACGACATGGTGAAAATGTACACAATTCTTAATCTTCTTTTTAAAATAGACATCACATCACCTCATATAAAAACACTAGCTATAAAAAAATAAGTCGACACAGTCCACAAACCAACCTCCTGCTTGACCTTGAGGAACAGGAAGTAAACACTGATTTCCTTTTAACACTGTAGAGTCTCCGGTCTGCTTCACTAACAGTGAGCCGCTTAAGTTTTTAGTGTAAAGCTACGGTTTACTATCACCTCTTTGTAACAAGAGATTTTATTTCTAACATAAGACCAGATGTTAGGAAGAAATGTAAAATAAGAAATGTAACAGCACATGCTTGTAAAACTGACCCATCACAGTAACATCAAGTGGTTCAGAACAGCACTGTAGCTCAGGGGAGAAGTCACGCAGTGCAATATCTAACCAGGTGAGGCGACGTGCAGCTCATCCTCACCTCTGCTGTTGGTTTGCAGTGCAGAAAGACACGTAGTTTTAATATCAAAGATCTCGTTTCTCCCATTTCAGACAACAGAGTCGGCGCTTGTTCCACTGCCGGTAACTACAACGTCAACATGCAGGGAGGTTTTCAGTGGGGGGCGGGGGGGAGGTGAGGGCCACGCGATGTGCTCAACGATGTCATTTCTGGAAAAACGCTGGAAGACACATTAAAGCACTTTAGGAAGTCACGGCAGTCACCTTCCCCTTCGTGTAACCGGACGGTCCGCTCTGGCTCCCAAAAGGGTGGAAATGCACGAAAATATAAGGAGTGTTGTACACTGGAATAAAAATAAACTCATGATGGTGGTGCTGTGTGTTCTGGTAGTGTTAACACCCGCACAGGGCGCTCTGCTCCGTTAGTTCCTGCAGTTACACACGTCCAACCTTCGCATCACCGATGGCGCCCCAGACGTCGAAAACAAACTCGTCGGGGAAGGCGAAGTCTCCCAGAGTCTCGTCCAAAGCTTCAGCAAACTCGTCTGGATTCTTCTTGTCTTTGCCCAGCTCCACCATAGTGGCGGCTGAGGAGAGACAACAGGTTGTTTAATCAGTCAGAAATACAAAATAGGATCTGTGTCTACAGACACCAATTCTTACCCAGTTCACTGTCTCTGATGCCCATGTAGCTCTCTAGCAAATCATCCACCTTCTCAATCGCTTTTTCCTCAAATGCAGAAGGCTGACAAAATTTAATGTGCATGATCAGGTACCAGAGATTTAGTAAACAAACAACCCAAAATCTCCTGTGATCAGCTCACCAGCTCCTCCACTGTGGCGGGACCTTTGGAGCGCAGACGAAGGGTCCCTCTGCCGGTCCCGAGCTGAACCCCCGAGCCCGACCTGGAGCCTGACGACCTCTGACCGATCATATCTGTGTCAAAGCAATTCATGTACTTAGCATAAACTACACATGCATGTGACTTCGAGCTAGAAACTCAAAAATCTGATTTTGTCCCCCCACCCCCGCCCAAAAATCAGTAAATGCACCATCCCTAAACACCAACTGGTCACTTTAAAAACACCCCAATAAGATGTTAGTAAGGGAAACAGGTGCAAAGTTAGTTCATTTTAGTAGCAAAGGGATGCTGGATTATTAAGAGAGAGGAAGAATAAAAACTTTTAAGAAGCTAAAAGAAAGGAAACTGTTTTCTACAGATGATCAGTCATGCTGTTGGAACGGCGTGCAGCACTACAAATGAGATTTTTTATGTCTATGAGTTTTCAAGATTTGACCATCATGGAGGATGCTGGATTTGGAAATGTTGGCAAGGTATTGGAAAACTCCCATCTGGGCTAAGATCAAACAGAGGCTGACTGTTTTCAGTTAGAAATGCTAACCAGGCTAAGCTGCTAATATAGCAGTCTGAAGAATGTTTAAAATCATGTTTTTGTTTTGAAATACCTGTGAAATTCTTGAAAATATCCAATTGTTCAACTTTTTATCTGTGGCAGTGTGAGACAAAATCGGCAAATGCCCACTTCTGACAATTAGCTCAGCTTCAGTGCAGTTATTTTGATCTTATTTGGGTCTTTTCAGGTCATTTCATGTAGATACTGCAGTTATTTTATTACCACGGGATTTTGATGCTTTTTTTTTGTAACAGGATGTTAAATAATGAACCAAAGCCGCAGAGGAAGCCAGTATCAGATGTAAAGTCCATACAGCATTATCTGCTGCAGTTGATATCTTAAAGTAAATTCAGCAGAAATCAAGAAATATGACAATGAGGCTCCATAATTTAGGTCACCATTCTCTCTAACCTACCAAAAGCTTTGAGGGGCTCCACAAGCTTGATGGTGAACATTTTCCCCTTAGGAAGCTCCTTCAGCATTTTGGCAACTTCGTAGTGTCGACAGCCAATGAGGCGATGGCCATTAATGGACTCAATCATGTCGCCGACGTTAATGACCTGGATTTGGTGGATGATGCTCCCCTCCCGGATCCTCTGCAAAGCACCAAAAGTTAAAACATTTCAGGTAAAAACAATCCAGCTCACAACATTTTGTCAATACTGTATGAATATTTACACACAACAATCCAGGATCTGGCCCTTCTCTGTAGATTTTCAAAACTTTCCTCACCTTGATGAAAGCATAACCTGCTCCGTTGTCGGTGATTGTCAGTCCTAGAGCATCTTCTCCTTTGAAGATTTCTATTTCCTTCTTCTGGCCTTTAATGTGGGCAAAAATGAAGTCCTCCAGCCCAATCTGTCCCCCCAAAAGTTTATCCATGTCCACCTTATGAGTGTTCAGCGTGCAAAACATAACCTGTGGAGAGAAACAGTCGCATTTAATCTTCATCCCAATCAAAATGTCTTATATTTTTTTAAAGTCTGACTCACCTCAGATGCTGGGATGCCAAAGGCCTCTCCAATTTTGGCATAGAGCTCTCGCACATTGCTAAAGCCCTCAATGCGGCCTGTGGGGCTGCCGTGAGCCAGTTGGGTGTGGAAAATCAGCCGGGGTCTCATGTTGTTTGGTGGGGGAGGAAGGCCGTCAGACCCTGCAGCCTCCCCGGCGACTCCTCCATCTAAACCCTCCATACCCGGCATGTTGAGACCACCACGGATGGGCTCCGCCTCCTCATTCTCCACCAAGGGGGACGCCTTCTTCCTTCTTCCCAGACCCAGAGGCATTGTGGACGCCGCTCCAGGAAGTTACCCCACAATACAGACCAACATAAACCTGGGGTGCTGACTCAGCAGCAGATTTATTCAGTGTTTACGTCAAAGCCCTCCAGACCAGTTTGAAAGCCGTATCAGCCAGGCACTGAATGAATGTAGGAGCCCACACATTAGAGCAGCTCACATAGCTGGGTCTGCGATCAGCTGCACAAGAGAAACAAAAACTCCTGTTATCAACATGCATCAAACAGAGCCAGGGAGAAACCCTGGTACAATATAAAAGCTTTGGTATCATCAGCTGCTTCACAAATAGGCGGCAAGCTCAGTGTTGCATCTAAAGAAACGTGTTACGTATGCTGAAGTTACTTCTCATCTAACACCACACTGCAGCCTGGACAATCAATGCATGAGACAAGGCTAACACTAGCTGCTAGCTGGCTTCCAGTTAAAGCAAATTAAACACTTGACAGGTACCCAGCTACAGAGCTAACACCAAAATAACATTAATTAAACAGGTGCCTGTGGCTCCTTGTCGCCATATGGTTACTAAGAAGTGTTGAGGTTAATTAGCACGATCGGTAAACATGAACCAAGAAGCGAAAACATGGCAGGGCTCGACTTTTAGCTCTTCCTGTTAGCTGAGCAGCCCACTAACCCCCTGTCTAGTGATAATATTCATAAAATAACCTTTTTCTATTGAAGTACGCTCTTCACGCTGCTCCGCTTCTATCTGCGATGTTTAGTTATCCCGATCAGACTGGTAGGAAATTGCAGCGTGTGTGTTAGTAGCGGTGTGTTGTTGTAGAATTAGCTTAGAGCCAGCCAAGCTGGGTGGAACAATGACGCCTTCATGTAACCTCGTAGAAAACAACTCCTCCCCCCCAAGACCGAGTGAATAATCTAGAATGTGAAAAGATGGGGAGGTGAGATAAAATTCTTGTTTTTTCATTATGATTTACATGGTCATTAAATGAGAGGAAGGTGGCGGATATGTGAATAAATTAACGCAAAAATAAGTACATTAAAATAAAAAGTAAGGTTTATATAGTAGTGCTTACGAATTCTGATTATGTCTACGGTCGGATTTTTGAAAACATCCTGTTGCATTTCTCCTTTATGTAATTCTTTTCTGCCCTCTAGCGATTGATCATTTTAATTGCCACGAGTCAGACTACCACCACTACTATTGACATTTTTGCCCTTAGTTCAGCTAAATAAAACAAATTTAAAGCCGCAAATATTACATTAACGTTCAAAAAAGGACAGCTTATAAGTTTTGATAATCTATCTACCGTTGATCATTTATTGATATTTTCTTAAAGAAGTACAATTTTATTACTATTTTTAGGTTTGAAATTCTTTCCTATATAATGATAAAACATCTACATCTAATAAATGTTGATGTTAGTTTTAGTATCATTCTGCAGCGTCATAACATAACATGTGTCTCAAATATAGATTTCTATTGGTCTTGTGTAACATTCAGATTTCAAGAGAAATTGACTTTGTAAAGCTTTTCTCAATTTTCTGTGCTTATATTTAAGCTTCAGCTTCAGTTAATTGCACAAAAAAATATATTTTTGGTAACAGCCCTTAGGTTTTCTGCCAATATTTGCTATTGAGAAAGAATTTTAAACAGATCACTATTGACTGAAACAAACATTCAGCACTGTAGCTCTCATACAAGAAAAAAAAAAAAACACTGTTAAAGGTGTGTTTTACAGTTTTTTTTTAATGTCAAATCAAAAAGGATAAAAAAAAAATATCCTGTGATAAAATCATTCTTGTTACAAGTTAAAGGATTCTGAACCCCCAGCCACAGACTGTAAAGCAAAAACAACACATGAATGCTCTATGGTTTCCCCTAAAGGAGGAAAAAAGTAAACAGGCTTTTTGCATATAAAAACACATCACAGGGATGACACATCTCTAAGTTTAAATCACCCGTCTGTGTCTGAAACCTAAAGCTCCAAGAAAAGCAGAAAAAAAGCAGCACTGACACATTTCCAGACTTTGCAACATCAAGTCATTTTTTCCCCACTCAAGCATCAAACAATCTCCCAGTGATCAGTCTGAGCCGTGGAACTACGCATTTCCAGGGAGAACACAGCTTGGAATCAAAACGTAGGTCAGTGTACAGAGTAGAAATCAAACAAAAGTAATGATACCGAAATTTCTTTCTGCCTGGCAAATACAGAATCATGTATTAAATATGTCATTTTGGTAGAAAATAAATGTTTTATGGAATCATCAATCAGGCAAGACAGCAGGATTCACACCTTATAATTTAATTACACTGAGACGGCTGTTTGGCACAAACAAACAACGTACATCAGGAACAAAGTAACATCTTTAACGATCAGGCTCACCGATCTGATAAAGATATTTTTTTCTTCCCCTAAATTTTCATCCCAGGCACGAAAGGATTTGTTACTCCCCACCGTGTCACACCGCTCAGCAGTCTGCAATCGACTGGGATCGTTTGCATGCATCATAACTCCAAACGTACGACTCACATTTTAAGCCTTCAGAAGACTTTTAGTGGATTTATATTAATTTTTTTTTTTTTTTTGCAGATCAACAGGATTGTGATCCTGTTGTGGAATTTTTTCCACGACACAAAATAGGAAATATGCGTTTTAGTCAGAGTCGCTTCTGTTTGCGTACAGCTACGCTCAAGTCTGCATCAATGCACCTGAGGTTCGGTTAAGCAGCAGACTGCACATCACTTCAAAACGTCTGCTGCGAAGCAAAATCAGCCGTGCAAACTTTTTAAAAGACATTAGATTTTTCTTCCTTCACATCAAACCAGATTTGGTTCTGAAATCCAACGGGAATAAAACCCGATCCTGAATCATTTAGGCCGAAACTTGACGCCGAACGCCGACGCCATCACGACTGGAAATGTTAGCTTGTTGTTGAAAGTGTTGATGGAGACGGTTTGGTCACATGGGGAGGATCTGCTCTAGTGCGTCTCGCGTGTTTTCGCCCAGTTTCTCGGGAAATTTAACAGAGAAGTCCAAGATCATGTCGCCTCGTTTGTCGGGACACTTGGACAGAGGGAGCCCCTCTCCCGTGATGCGCTTCTTCATCCCGGGCTTCACAACTTCCCTGGAGTGAACAGTGATGGTGCGGCCGTCCAGAGTGGGCGCCTTGACCGTGCATCCGCACAACGCCTGGAGGCAAACACAGGGAAAATAGTAAGAATTTATGATCATTTTCTGAACTTTTATAAATAAATCAAATGACGTATACCAGATTATTTACCTCTTTGAGGGAGATTTTTGCAGGATAAACTATATCTGACCCGTCTCTTCTGAACACAGGGTGGGGTTTGTCCTTGACCACAAAAACCACATCGGCAGGAATGTTGGTCGGAGTCTCGTCGCCCTCCTTGGGGAAAGTGATTTTCGTCCCCTCTTTCCACCCGCGTTTGATATTGACAGTTAAAATCTTGTCCTCTTTGCGCATGGTGCAGCCATCGGGGTTCACTCTCTTGCGGGAAATCTTCATCTTTTTGGTGCAGCCGGTGAAAACCTCCTCCAGGCTCACATTTAGCTCGTGCACCACGGGCGGGTCCTGCCTCTTCTCGTGCGGCCTGTGCAGACCGCCGGGCTGGGTTTTGAAGGACCTGTGGAAGCCGCCCATTCCTCCCATGCCGAACGGGGAGAAAGGGTTGTCGACGTCGCCGTCGATGGACGATGAGAAGAAGTGATCGAAGGGGCTGCGGCCACCGAAGAACTCTGCAAATATGGCGTGGGGGTCTCCATTGAAGGTGTAGTTGAAGGTGGGGCCGCAGTGTTCTCTGCCGTCTCCTGGACCCTTTAATCCTGTTCAGGAGGAAGGCAACAAAGATCCGGTTTAAGCTTTTACATGTTAGCATCAATGGGAGGAAGAAATGGCAAAAAAATAAATAAATAAGATCTGCCTCAGAATGATTTAAAAATCTTCATTTCATTTTTTTTTTAAATTTCGTGACAAGAAACTATCAAGAAAATGGAATCAAATGACGGTTGGATCTACACTTTAGATTTGAAAGCAGCATTTAAATAACTCATTTTCAGCTTCTTAGCACAAAAATGATAGTTTTGCCAGAGCCTGACCAAAGTTTCATGAGTCCTTGGGTAGAATTTGAGTCCCCATAGCAACACAAATTCATATTTTCTATTATCCACCCGACATATTATCCGACTCATTCATTTGAAGCGGAATTCGGTTTGGATGGACTCAGGAAGGCGTGGATGAATTAGTTGTTTTTAAAAAGAACTGATGTTAATTTGCAAACATTTGTTGTAATGATTTTATTTTGTTTTGGATTTCGTGTTCTCTCTATTTTTGGATAACGTGGTTTCCTAGAGAACCCTTAGCATTATTAGTGACTTTGTTTTTCACTTGTACTTGGATTTCTTCAGATTGAGGCAATTTGTTGCTTTTGGAGATCTTTCAGGACACTTTATGCTAACAGTAAAATTAGAAACCAGGCCTGGACGTGGCTACAAAACTCAGCTTGCTAAAAAAAAAAAAAAATTGGTTAATCACAATTAAATTAGAGCAATTCATATTATGCACATAGGGCCTGGTTGATTTAAATAACCCCAAATAAAATGTGAAAACTACATTTTGCTCAGTTTAACTTTGATACTTGATTGTCTTAATGAAATCAAAATGACGAATTAGCATTTAGCTATCTGGCGCATGCTCATTAGTACGCACTGTCCTACTCAAATAACATCGATTTAATTCAACAATGCCACAAAAGCAGAAACTGAAGGGGGTACATACTTTTTCACAGCTATTTAATTGACAGCTGCTTATGTCAATAGAGCTTTTAGAACAAGCTACAGAAGAAATAGTGCCCTCTAGTGTCCCGATAGCCGAGGGTTACATAATCCTGGGCCCTAAAGTCGCTTATACATCGGACCAGCTCCGGCTCCAGCCCACAAATCTAAGCATGTTCATCTGTGCACCAACACCACAAAAACAAAAACTAAGCATTAACATATAAATCTGTGTGTTTTCTACTTGCTAATCCAGAACTGTAAATGTGAGACAGCAGAATGGGAGAGGAGGACAGAGCCTTTGGTTTCCAGCAGCTTCTCCAGCTGCGTCCATTGTGCACAGACCTTTACATAGTGTGACAGCTGACGCATAAAGATGCAGGAAACCTCACTCTATTGCAAATAATGCACCGATTGCAATTATGCATTAAAATATCCGAGGACGAATTACGCTAGCATTAGGGTAATGTGGTGAAAGCTAGAAAGCAGCATGCAACTTGTGTGAGAGAGTTCAGGTACCTTCTTCTCCTAAACGATCGTAAATGTCTCTTTTCTTAACGTCACTGAGGACATCATAAGCTTCAGCAACCTCCTTGAATTTGTCTTCGGCTCCCGGTGACTTGTTTTTGTCCGGATGGAAGCGCAGAGCCTGTTTTCTGTACGCCTTTTTGATCTCGTCGTCGGACGCACCTCTGGCTATTCCCAGCACATTGTAATAATCTTTACCCATCACACTGAAAGGTCAGCTCCGGCTGCTTTTCCCACCCCCCTTTATGAAAGCACAGCCAGCGGGGACATCCAGGTGGTCATGTGTGCGGCGGCTCAACTTGCTTTGCCCACGCCGCAGCTGGTGTCTCCTCCGGCGGACAAAAACTGTCAGGGTGGCTGCGACAGTCCGAGGAAAACTTTCGATTCTAAGCGGAAAAGCCGACGAAAAAGGTTCCGCTTATTTATCTTGATTTTTAAAAAAATAAAAAAAAGTAAAGAACAACGTGTACTTAGACATGAGATGCCGCTGCGCTGAAGAGAAGCCGGGCACAGAAACTTCTGGAAGAAGCTGACGAATGTAGGTCGAGAGGATTCCCTCCAAACAACTTCCGGTTTCACCTGACCTAGTTAAAGGTGCGTCGGTGGACTTCGCTGTTTTTAAACTGAACCAGGCAACCAACCGAACTCCCATGAATGAAACTGGTATGTTATGTTTTGAAATTTGGCAATGACCTATTGTTTAGTCCTTGTTGTCTATTCAGAACATTATTTGTTGCGTCTGCTGACGAGGAGGGGTTCCGCTTTTGTGGCCTTCAAAATAAATCAACCCGGTTTAGGAAAATGTTATTAGACGTTACAATTTATCGTTCCTCAAACGCAAAAATTGTAACTTATGCGTTTTCTTCTTCAAGAAATATCCAAGAAATTTTCACTAAAATGATATTTTACAATATATATGTCAAAATGTATTCTAAAGGTTTGTTTCAGATCCTCAAAAAAAGAAAACAAAACAAAAAAAAACCTGAAACCTGAGTAAATAGAAAATGCAGAATCAAGAATAAAATTTTTACTGGAGGAAATCTATCCCTGACCCTGGTAATTGTCCCTTGTTAAATCATTATTTGACAGTGTTAACCACGTTTCTTTTTGTTGTTGTTACAAACCGTTTCTTAAAGCTGAAGCACAGAAAACAATCCATCCCTCATGGAGAAAAGTGGTGAACTTTCCCAGAAGAGATTGGCTGACTGATACTGCCGCGACTTAAACTCGCTGTTTCCAAAATTATTTCAAGAGCAGATGAAGGAAATCATTCAGGATATCACAAAAGAACCCAGAACAGCATCCACAGCACCACAGCCCTCACTTGCCTCCGTCAAGGTGCTTGCCATAATTGATGGTACCATGAAGTCTGCACACTACAAGAAAATCCTGAAGGAGAGTGTCAGGCAATCAGTTTGTGACGACACCAGCCAGTCCACTTCTGAATACCTCTAATGCAGTAACTAGGTGAGGTGCTGCAGTGGCCTATACAAATACCGCAGAGAGGCTGTATCACGCCCTAAAACAGGCTATTCATGCTCACATCTTTTCATGTGTCTAAAATAAAACAACTTTGTGAAGAATAGACCAAAATTCCTCCACAATGTTAAATGTCAATTGTTAGTTTTCAAAAACACTTGCTATCATCACACGTGGAACAAGTCTTTATTGTGTATACTGGTCAGATTTTGTTTGTTTTCATAGGTTCAGGATGATTTGGATAGCTTTCCCCTTTATGAATGAACTCACCATTTGAAAACTTAAGTTTTCACTTGCTTAGGCTATCCAGATGATACGAAACATTTAAGTGTGAAAAAAACAGAAAAATAAAGGGGCAAAAAAAAATGGCTTAGACAAAATGGAAGGAGCTGAAACTAAGTGAGAAAAAAATAACTAAAACCTTTTCATAGAATTCAAGAGGGGAGTGTATCTGTCAGTGCTGCCAACCAAATGCATTTGATGGATTGAATACCAGGAAGTGTGACCACCTCAAACGGGAGAGTTGGCAGCTTGACCGTCCTGAGCATCCAGCTGAGGTGCGTGTTGCCACAATGCCAAGAACAGACGTCAGCAATGACCTTACTGAAGCAATTGTTGCTGCCCATCAATCTGGGAACCGTTGTCAGGCACTTTCCAAACAGTCAGGGATATTCTACAGTGATTATCCACAAGCTGAAAATATTTAAGACATATTTGTCTTCCCTGGCGTAGATGCAATGCTTCAGAGAAAATGCAACATTTCTAAGAATTCAAACAGGCCTCAACGTGATAAATGTAACTCACTACAGACTTACGGAAAATTCATAGATTTGACAATTTCTCATTATATCCTATTCTATGTAATTTAGTCAAGTACATGCTAAGATTGCAATGCTATCCAGTGTGTCCTTTCACCTTATATACGCCAACTGTCTTGTAATACACAGTTTTATACAAGTTTAACAGTCAACACTGTGATATGCAGAACAAAAACCTCAAACTTTGGCCCCGTTTTCAAGGTGTGAATGTTGTAGCACAATAAAGTACTTAAGACGAGATCCTGTCAACCTTGTTAAAATGTAACGTAAGAAAATGTGTGGCTTGTGGTTCTTTGAATAGGTTCATACTGTACACAACAGTAAGCTCTCTGTTGGCAAGTTCATACAAGAGTCTCTGGTGAGACATGTGTGGCTGAATCAAATGGCTGAATTACTTCCTCCGTCTGCAGTCACATTCTCCAGTCCTGCTATGACCTCATAGTTTGATTCAGGTGTGTTGAAGCAGAGACATCTAAAATTTGCAGAGTCTTACAACCCTGACATCATACTACCTTACATTGTAATGCGTCATCATGACCTCTTCCCTTTAAAGTTTTCTTAAGCTGGAAAAATAACAAAATGTCTTGATTTTTAAAGAGGCAGTATTATGTATTTCTCAGGAACACAATAAAGCAACTAGGTTACCTTCAGGCGTTATAAAAATGCTGTATATGTCAAACCTGATTTACTGTAAAGAAAGTTGACTTTGCATTTTGACGCCTTGAAATTGGGCCTCCATCTCCACCATCAGCACTTCATCACAACAATGCTCCTCCCTTTCACCACTATATTTACGAGTTTAGGGCTTAGAAATACTTCTCAGCAGACACGTAGTTCCACCAGGTGTTTGCTAACTGCTGCTGCTGCTAGCCTGGAGGAGCTGAGTGCGGTGGTTGCCACAGGAGAGTAAAGGATTCCTTATAGGTGTGTAAAATAATCAAAGCAACACTCCAGGTGGGTTTTTGGTGAGGAAATAACATTATAAAATGATACAAAGCCCAGAAAAGTCAATTTTACATAATACCACCCATTTAAAAACCTTAAAGCTTGTTACCCAACTGCACTCAGTGCATGGCCAATTTAAGACTCATGTTTAAAGAGGACAATGAAAACCGCTTTTATTTAGCTTTTTTCCTCAGAAAATGTTCCAAGTTTCCTTTTAATTTAAAAACAACCTATAACTCAAACTTGTGTGCTTGAGTACAGAAATCAAGATATTTTTAAAAACAAGAAAACCCCTTTAGTTAGCGCTTTGCATTTTCAACTTTCATTTACCAAGTCCACAAAAATGTATCATATTTATCCAATTTTCAAATTTCTTGCTCCTTTTAGTCTTTGCCGACCATTAAGCATGACACAGGAATGTTTCTAATCAGAGCCTCAACTAGAACGGATACTACTGTTGTTTATTGCCTGGTTGTACAGCTCGAACCCGTTATAAATAGAGAGTAGAATACAGATATGCAGCTGGCTATGTGAGCTGATGCGCTGACCCTGTGTGATGAAAGGTATCTCTGATCTCCTCCCAATCAGCATTTTCTCCACTCTCCTCCCACCACAAAGCTTTCAGAGATGATTTAACACAGAGCTCCAGAGATGAACATGTTGTCTTTGTTCCAGAGTTTCAGAAGAAGAGATTGCCAGCTCCATGGGTGGTCTTAGGGTGGGGGGCTGGGGCACCATGTGTTGGCAGATGGAGATTTTGCAACCGAGCGTGCAGCAAAACAGACAAGATATGCGTTTTACAAGTCTAATGAGGGCATATCGGCATGCGTCACTGAGTGGAGCTTCATACGGCTTCCTGAGGTTACCAAGCCGGTGCTGAGCGAATCGGGCGACTTATATTTAGCCTTGCAAATGGTGCGCTATGGATTATGTCTTAGGGCTCTCCAGTTTCGTCTTCGGTGCATTTTGTTTCATGCAAGGACTGTAAATGTCCATGAGGCTGCTGTTCAGGTACTGAGCAGGTCTGTCTCATAGTCTCAAACCTGCTCTTCTTTTTCATTTAAACTCCATCTCCTTTCTGATCTCCGGAAGAGGCTTTTTTTTTATGTATTTTCTGCACCGAAACATCTTCAGTTTGGATCCTAAGATTTTGCAAGACAAACTGTAGGTGTAGCCCGGGAACTTTTACTTTTAGTGTAACTAGGACATCACAGTTTACTTCACAGTATTTTTGAAGTTTTGGGTCAAACACCATCATATCATGGATATTCTAGCCTTAGAAGCAAAAAGCCAAAATGGAGCAGAAGCTGAAAAGAAGCCTACACCCAAGCCAAAGCCAAAAGCGCCGAAGAAGGCTAAAAGGATTGTTTATTTTGAGGTGGAGATCGTGGACTTGAAGACTAAAGAAAAGCTGCTGTTGCTGGACAAAGTGAGTCTTGCGTTCTGTATTGTCAATAACTTTAGGGATATTTTGATTCTCATTGCAGGAACAAATCTTTTCAGGTCAGATATTTTGAATTAAATTGAAAAATATAAAGCACACGTGTCATTTTACAAGTAAATCCCTACTAATCCACTCATTACCTGATTGTGTTCTTATCAGTTATGCGTCTAATGAGTGTAAATAAGTTTAGGGATATTCTGAATATCATTGAAGATATACATCTTTATGAGTCAAATCTTTTGACTTAAATTGAAAAGGTTTGAGCACAAGAGTCATTTTACAAATAAATCCCTAATAATCCACTCATTCCCTGACTGTCATTATCAGTTATGTGTCTACACTGTGTTCCAAATTGTTATGAAAGTGAAATTTTCTCAGATTTTCTTAAATGGTCAATGCAAATGATGGTCAGTATAATTTTCAAGTCATGAACTATTACAGTATAAATCAAATTTTACTGAATAAAAATCTCAATGAGAACAGTTTTCTTTTCCAAAAATAAAAAAACCTCAAAATGCACTGTTCCAATTTATTATGCACAGCAGATTTTTAAACATTTTATGGATTATGAAGAACTGCAAACTGTCATTCTTTGAATGTGCAGCATTAAGTGGTCACATGTACTAAAATCAAAAGCTATTCCAATGTAAAACATCTTAACAGACAGAGTTGCATGTTAACATGGGACGCCTTCTTTGATATCACCTGCACAATTCTTGCATCCATTGTACTTGTGAGTTTGTGGATAGTTTCTGCTTGAATTCCTTTGCAGGATGTCAGAATTCCTTCCCAGAGCTGCTGTTTTGATATGAACTGCATCCCACCCTCAGATCTTCTGCTTGAGAAAACTCCAAAGGTTCTCAATAGGTTTGAGGTCAGAGGAGGATGGTGACCACACCATGAGTTTCTCCCCTTTTATGTCCATAGCAGCCAATGACACAGTGGTATTCCTTGCAGCATGAGATGGTGCATTGTCATGCATGAAGATGATTTTGCTACTGAAGGTACAGCTCTTCTTTTTGAATCAAAAGAAAGTGATAATTCAGAAATTCCATATACTTTGCTGAGGTCATTTTAACACTTTCAGGGACCCTAAAGGGGCCGACCAATGATTCTCTCCCCATGATTTCAGCCCAAAACATGGCTCCACCGCGTCCTTGCTGACATTACAGCTGTGTTGGGATGTGGTGGCCATCCACCACCAATCCACCCCTGCGTCCATCTGGACCATCCAGGGTTGCACAGCAGTCATCAGTGAACAAGTCTGTTTGAAAATTAATCTTCATGTACGGCTGGGCCCACTGCGACCGTTTCTGCTTGTGAGCACTGGGAAGGGGTGGCCGGATAGTAGGTTGATGCACCGCAAGCCTCTGGAGGATCCGCCACCTTGAGGTTCGCGGGACTCCAGAGGCACCAGCAGCTTCAAATACCTGTTTGCTGGTTTGTAATGGCTTTTTAGCAGCTGCTCTCTTAATCCGATGAACTTGCCTGGCAGAAACCTTCCTCACTCTGCCTTTATCTGCACGAACCCGTCTGTGCTCTGAATCAGCAACAAATCTCTTCACAGTGCGATGATCACGCTTAAGTTTTCGTGAAACATCTAATGTTTTCATACCTTGTCCAAGGCATTGCACTATTTGACGCTTTTCGGCAGCAGAGAGATCCTTTTTCTTTCCCATGTTGTTGCTGCTGCTGCTGCTGCTGCTGCTTCTTCTTTTCTTCTTCTTCTTTATTATAGCAGATCGCAAGCAATTTTAAGGTGCATACCGCCACCTACTTTACACGAGTGTGCAGCAACATTACTGTACATCTATTAAATTCTATTTTTTTAATTTTGTATTCTGAAGATAAATAAATAATGCTTTCCTTAATCTGTAAATATACATTATGTCTCCTTCATTTCCCAATATTCCTTTAAGACTTCATCCTTGTTATTTCCGACCATTCTTCTCAATTTCTTCCTTTTCAGGTTCATATGTTCTGCAGTTCATTGATACATGTTCTACATTTTCTTTCTCTCCACATCCTTCACATTTATCATTATTTTTCCTCCCTATTAAATATAAAATGTAATTTAAATAGGTATGTCCTACTCTTAATCTGATCATTATTATTTCTTCCCTTCCGTTTCTCTCATTAATATTTCTAATTAATACTGACTTTTGTACTTTATATAATCTTCTTCCTTATCTTCATTCCACCATTTTTTGGCATTTTTCTATTTCTTTACTCTTAAGTGATTTCCCTTCCCCTTTCCCAAAAGGAATTGTAATAATTATTGCCCCCTCTAAAGCCCTTTTTACTAATTTATCTGCCTTTTCATTGCCTTTTACACCTTCATGTGCAACAAAACCAAATATCAATGCCACCCCTGTCTAAATAAACTGTGCTGAATTTCTAATACTAAATCTTTCCTATCATTTCCTTCTCCCTGAATACTTTCTAAAACTGCTTTGGAATCTGTGCATATCACCACCCTGTCTGGTCTAACCTCCTCTACCCACGGTAAGCTTAGTACAACTGCCACCATTTCTGCTGTAAAAACAGATAGTTCATCTAATGTTCTTTTAGAAATTAATATTTTTAACTCTGATATATGTAGTCCTATTCCCACACATCCTTTTAAATTCTTAGAACCATCTGAATATATTTTAAGGTAATTATAATACGAGTTTCTTAAATCATTCTTTATCCCCATTTCATTTAAATTCCCGTCATTTTTCATTTTAAGAAGTCTCATGTCTACATTTACCTCAGGAAATAGCTACGGAGGAATAACACTAATCGGATTAAACTGAGCCATTTTCTTATCCTCTAATCCATACATTTTAATCAATTGCTTACAATCCATCCAAATCCATTACTCTGGAACTTTGAATATTCCCAACAGTTTTGTAAAATTGCTAGTTACATTTTCTTCCTTACTACTTTTAATTTTCATTCAATAAACTAGAGCTAATTCTGTTCTTCTCATTTACAGTGGAGTCTCTCCAGTCTCTATTAAAAGAGCATTAATAGGTGTCGTTTTCACTGCTCCTGTACATATACGCAAAGCCCTACTCTGTAATCCATCTTTTGTAGTGTTGTTTTAGCTGCTGCTCCATATATAAAATTGCCATAATCTATTATTGATCTCATGAGAGCCCTATATATGTTTAATAATGACTGTCTATCTGCACCCCAATTATTTCCAGCCACAGCCTTTAGTAAATTTATAACTTTCTTACATTTAGTTTCTAAGGTATCTATATGTGTTTTCCATGTATAAGAACTATCCAACCATAATCCTGGCTATTTAAACTCTGCCACCCTTTCCAAAGGTTGTCCATGTAATGTTATTGTTCCTATATCAATATTTCTCTTATTTGTAACAACCATAAAACAAGACTTGCTTGCTGATATTTAAAACCCCATTCATAAGACCATTTTTCTACTTTACTAATTGCTTTCTTAATATTTCCTACTACATGTTTTATATTCTTTCCCTTCATCCATATGGCCCCATCACCTTCATATAGTGCACATTTTATACATTTATCAGTATCAGAAAACATATCATTAATCATGATATTAAATAAAATTGGGCTAATTGCACTACCTTGAGGTATTCCATTTTCCACATTAAATTCTTCTGAATAATCATTCCCAATCTTCACCCTTATTTTTCTATCCAGCAAAAAAATTGCTATCCAATTATACATCCTCCCACTTATTCCCATCTGATTCATTTTTATAAGTAGTCATTCTCTCCATAATGAATAATATGCCTTTTCTATACCAAAAAAATACTACAATCATTATTTCCTTCATTTTTAAAGCTTTCTCTATGTCATTACAAACTCTAGTTGGTGCATCCATTGTTGATCTCCCTGTTCTAAAGTCACAATGATATCCATTAATTAATTTCTTATGCTCAAGAACAAATCCTAATCTACTGACCATTATTTTATCCATCCATTTACTTAAATGAGAAGTTAAAGCTATTGGTCTATAATTATTTGGACTGATAGGATCTTTCACTGGTTTATTAAACAGTAGTATTGTTGCCCTTTTCCAGCCATTTGCTATTAAACCTTCTTTCCATATTTTATTAAACAATTTTATTAATTTCAATGTTACTTCCGGATTCTTAATAATATGGCACATAAATGCTACAAAGTTTTCTTTTTTCACCACCATTGTAAATTCATCCACTCTCCATTTATGCAAACATGCATTTTGCATATTTTTAGATTTGCCTCTGATAATTCTGCCCATGATTTGTATTCCAAGTTGTGTTTCTTTGACCCGTTTCTCTCAACGTCATTTCTCTTGCAATATCTTTCCTTACTCTTTTTAAAGCTTCAGCATATGAAACTTTCTGTTATTTTGATTCTTTAGCTTCTCTGGCTTCCCTTTGTACTTTACATCCACCATATGCTGTGCTGTGTTCGCCACAGTTACATTTGATCTTAGTATTTTTATCACATTTTCCTAATTCATGTGGACCTCCACATCTTGCACACCTAACTTTTCCTTTATAGTGTGTCCCATTCTTTGGCAAGTAAAACTCTTGAGGGGTTTAGGGATGTAATTTCTGACTCTGTAGTTCATGTATACCAGCTGGATATTTTCTGGCATAATATTTTCAAATTGTAGAATCACTGCCATAGTATCTTTAAGTTCCCCATCTCTTTTACTTTTAATCCTGGTGGCATCTATTATTTTACCTCCTTTGATTTCTTTTTTCACATTCTCCATTGTCATTTCAAGTGGAACTCCTGAAATTATTCCTCTCAGCCTTGCTAAAGATCCTGGAATATATGTTTTAATTCTTTCCCCCACCAGGGTTTTCATTTTGATTATCTTCTGTTGTGATTCACTGACAGTATGTATTAGCACGCTTCTGTTATTCATGATCCTAGCAGTTTTAATTTTCCTATTTCCTCGGTCAGCTTTATCGAGTGAATAGATCCCCCATATTGCTTGATTTCCACCATGACTCTGAATTCCACTTCTATTGTAAAGTCATCCTGTTCTCATGAACTCGCCCGTTCGTTTGTTTTTGTCCTTTTTCTAATTTCTGCTCTTGCCTCACTTTCTTCTGACCAACTTCTTGCCCTTTCTTCTCTCTTCCTAAGTGCTCTTTTCATTCTTGATGATCTTGATATCATCCATTCCATCTCATTTCCACTATTTCCTCCTGATGTAGAAGCCATGTTGCTACAGTCAGTGTACAGTTTATGCGAGCCACCAAAATCAAATCCTACCACCTTTGTTTGTTACGTTCACTCGCTTCTCCTTCTGCCTTCTGTCTCCATCCCTCTCTCATGTTGCTTGAAACCTGTGGCCTGCTTAATAATGTGGAACAGCCTTCTTAAGTAGTTTTCCTTTAATTGGGCTCACCTGGCAAACTAATTATCACAGGTGTCTGAGATTGACTTCAGTGATCCAAAGAGCCCTGAGACACAATATCATCCACGAGTTTAATTGAGAAAAAAAAAAAATCTTTATGACACTTTAATCAAAATTTGTATAATAATTTGGAACATGGTGTATTGAGCAAGCATTGCATTTAGGAGGTGAGAATTCCTTTTTTATCCCTGAAGAATGATCTATTCCAGCTACACCACATGCCTGTGCTACATGTCATGAAGATAGACAGACATGATAAACCACTTGCATAAACATGCTGTGGGGTACTGATAATGAAAAAAAGCCCACAGGTATAGAACAAGTGTATTTTTTGTTGAAATTTAAAGGCAAGTTCTGACAGTGATCTTGCATGTATGTTCTTTATCTCCACATTCTAGGTGGAGCCAACAGCCACAGTGTTGGATATTAAATCCTTGTTTCACAAATCATGTAAGTTTATCATTCACAGTGCTGGTTATCGGAAATTATGCTCATAGCCAAATTGGTGTACAGACATTTAAAATTTTTTTTTTAATATTTATAATACCAAGAGTGAAGCCCACACTGTGTTTTTTCTTTCTCAGATCCAAAGTGGTATCCAGCCAGACAGTCTCTGCGTTTGGATCCAAGTACATCTGCATGCTTTTCATCCTGTTCTCTTATGTATGCAGAGTCACTGGTTAGAGAGTATTGAGATAGTATAATGATATATTGTCTGATTATCAATTGTTTTAGAGGCCAAGTGTCTCAGGGATGAGGAAGTTCTCCAAACGCTACCTGTGGGAACTACAGCCAGCTTTTATTTCAGTGACCTGGGACCCCAGCTCACATGGGGAACAGTAAGGCCACACAAATACATTCAATGTTTCTGACTATTTCATGGGGAAATATTAATCATAGCCACTCTACGTTGCATTATGTGGCTAAAAGTTTAAACTTGTTTTTGCTTGACTAAAAGAGCTTTTCTTCACTTAATTTGATAAATTAGATTTGTTTTTCCAGTATGCAAGATCTTCTAATCTGTTTCTCAATAGCTTTTTTTCATCGTCATGTCTACCTATTGAAGTCTTGCACGTAACTGAAAGCCAAAACCTAAAGAGAGAGATTTTCACCTCATTTTTCAAAGTGTTGAATCCGCTTCAGTAGTCCCCTAACATTCATGTGCTTTAAATATAAACCAACACCCTCAGTACCTCCTGAGCATAAATACTAGTCTGCAGTGACAGATAGAGGTGATTTGCTGTCGTTCATGCTCCCTCCCACCCCCTGCACTGCGTGTCCTCTCCAGCAGGACATATAATCTCATGGCCCCATTTTTGCCGAAGGTGTTTATCCCTCTGACCTCTCACTTGCCTTTTACTGTGCCTCATTATTCACCCTTACCTACACTACTCTTTCATCCCAACATAAACTCAACCTCCGACACCTTCACAGGTGACGTGTGGGTGGAGAACCGTGACTTGGCCCAGCCGAAACCACCAGGTGCTACCGGTCAGGCAACCTGAGCTGAGGCTCCTCCTGGAGGTGCTGACTCAGGAATCTGTTTTCACTGTCAGCTGAGATGCTCCGCTTGCATTGTATAAGTGTTACAAGTTGTAAGATTTGCTTTATAGGTGTATTATTTTGCATTAAATGTGACAGCTCAGAGAAAGTAGGGCAACTGCTTCTGCGTTGAGGTGCCACGGTAAAATGAGCTCCTAGAAAAGCCAAGACCTTCACTGGTGTCAGTTACGTGTTAGGTCTCCTTTTGGCAGATATTTTACACTGCCAACATTCCTTTCAGATATTTATTTATTTAAAGTTTCCTGGTGACTAAGTTTCATACAGTGCTGTACAGGTTTACTGTAAGAGTCATGGGAGTCAGATGGCTTTGAACAGAGGTTGAGTTTTCAATCTTTTTAGCCATTTTGGTGTTAATTTGGTCGAACATTTTTGATCAAACAAAAAGATTCAGCAATGACCTATTTTCATTTTGGCAGTATAGTTTGATTTAAAATGTTCTTCTATTTTAAAGAAGTCACTATGTGATAGACTAAACAAGATTCCCATTACAGATCCTCGACTTTGACCATTTTTAACTGTGGCTTTAAGGTTTTATTCCATGCTTCAAACCTACCTTGAGGTTTATGTCTGAAAAGCATCTAACCAAAAAAATTATTCATGTTAAGGTCCTCGTAGCTTTTAGCAAACTGCATGTTTGTGTTTGTGATAGTGGGCAGAAGAGATTTTTTTTCCTGAGGTACCTCCCAGAAATCCTGGTTTTCACCATTGATATTATCTAGTGGTTGTGATTCAGACACAGTGATCCCAAAATGCTACTTTGTAATACAGTGAACTTTGAATATTCTTTTCATATCCCTTATTATTGCCCTCACTGTGCCTGTTAGAAAGGTAAATATGGGTCCTCATTCAGCCTAATGACCTGAAATAGGCCTTGTTTAAACAGAAAGATATGAATTATTAATTAGAAGTTCTTGGAAATTATGACCAGCTTAAAAAGTCAAGCATATAAAAAAAATCTTCAATTAAATTTAAATATTATTAGAAGAACTAACTATTTCCTAGCAGGTGTTTTTTTTTTTTTTTTTCTTCTACTGAATAATTGGACTAAAATGTTTGTGCTGTATTATGCTCCTGCAATAAAAATAAATATCCACAATAAATGTGGCCAGCACTATATGTATTTAATAAACTAGCTGTAATTTCTCGTTTCAGGTGTTTTTAGCCGAATGTGTTGGTCCATTGATTCTTTACCTAATGTTCTACTTCCGCCTTCCCTTCATTTACTCTCCAAAGTATGATTTCACCAGCAGCAAGCACTGGGTTGTACAGTAAGTTTCAATTAGTTCGTTTTTTTTCCAGTATCTTAATCTTTTCCCCAAACATGACAAGTTCCGCCAGTATAATGCTTAGTCCTGATTTAAAAGTTTAAATCATAACCAAATACGTATGTATTTATATGTGTATGCGTGTTCTGTTGCAGCTTGGCCTGCATGTGTCACTCCTTCCACTACATCAAGAGGGTTTTGGAGACTCTGTTTGTCCATCGTATCTCCCATGGGACCATGCCTCTCAGAAACATATTTAAGGTGAAGCTATTTTATGCTCAAGTGAGCTTACAGCTTGACTCAGACTGTTTTACTTGTTTTCTGTTTTCTCATGACCAGAGTTACATTTTCAATTTTATGACCTATGCAGGCCTTGACTTTACTTTTTTCTGCAATCTTAAAATTGCAGTTTCAGGTCACTTTTTGTGTCTTTCTTTAAAAGCAAATTCAAAATGTCTCTGCTTTAGAGTTGCCTTAGTTATGCTCATTTATTATATTTGGGCATATTTCATTCTATTTATTTTTGGCTTTATGGTCTGCATTTATTGTGTTATTAAAAATGTCTTCTTATGAAATGGACTCTATAATAAAGCTTACTTTCTCTTCCAGAACTGTGGCTATTACTGGTGCTCTGCGGCTTGGATGGCATATTACATCAACCATCCACTCTACACTACACCCTGTAAGAGCTGACCACTGCAATATTTGCTTTTCCACATCAAGCAGAGTTGATATCTTTGGTCGTTTCTCTTTAAAACACTTCTAGATTACGGGCAGCAGCAAGTGAATGCTGGGCTTTACATTTTCCTGGTAAGGTTTGGTTTTGATGTCCTGCAAATGTTAGATCAATTGAACTGGAGCTTTATTTTATTCTCATCATTTGATTTCCTTATGACTAAAGTTCTGCCAAGTAGGAAATTTTTCAATCCACATTGCACTGCGTAACCTCAAAGCTCAAGGTAATAATTTTTTTTTTGTGCAAATGTTTATAAATACCCCTTTCTATATTCTGTTTATTTTGTTTTTTCTCAAACTAATCAGAAATGTTCTCATTATTTCAGGCTCAAAAGTCAAGAAAATACCTTATCCAACAAAAAATCCCTTCACATGGATTTTTTGGCTAGTCTCTTGTCCCAACTACACATATGAGGTAAGGAGCTACATTTATCAATATTTTTACGTTGTCAGTTTAAGAAATATTCTTTATTTCAAAGAATTTACATTGAGTGGAAAATGTTTTTTACGTTGAATGTTAACGTTATGGGGAACAATTTTAAGAACAATTTATCTCACATTAAGTGCTTTAAATTGAGCTAGTTAGCAAATTTTAACAGAAAGGGAATGAGATATTTCTATGTGCTTTAATCTGTGCAAACAATATGTGCTATTGCTGCCACCTACTGGTAAAACGCATAACATGATCTGTTAGTACTAAGGTATATGTGTGTGTAAACCTCTCACGCGCAGCTGGGATCCTGGATTGGCTTCACGGTGATGACCCAGTGTGTGCCCGTGGCGTTCTTCACCATCGTGGCCTTCGTCCAGATGACTGTGTGGGCTAAAGGCAAACATCGCAGCTACTTAAAGGAGTTTAGAGATTATCCCACCCTCCGCACATCCATACTGCCCTTCATCCTGTAATAGAGTCTGGCGAGGAGAACCGTCATTCCTGCGCACATCCATGAGGTTAGGGGTGTACAGGTGCATCTCCATAAAATAGAATACCACAAAAGAGCTCATGTGTTTCAGTAATCCAATCCAAACAGTCGAATATAGATTCGTGCAGCTCTGACTGTGGACTTGAGAAAACAGTGGACCAACATCAGCAGATGATACGGCTCTCCATATCATCACTTAGTGTGGAAACTTCACATTAGACCTCAAATGGCTCAGGAGTGGCGTAACACAACGAATTCAACAACTGTAGCTCATGTCCATGAGATGTCTGTGTGTGGCACCGACTCCAGCTGCAATAAATCTCCCCATGCCCTTAAAAAGCCCAAAAAATGGTTAATCAAAAATGCCACTATCATTGTTGCTTGTGCACATTTTTCCACCACACTTTTTCCTTTTCTCTCAACTTTCCCACTATATCCTTGGCTAGAGCACGTTGAATGGCCGGCTTCTTTTGCTTACCCTCCAGTGACCATCAATTCATTGTGTTTTAATTTGCTTAGGCAGTGAAGTTTGGGTTTTCGTACAGTATGAGTCAAAATAAGGAATTGAGATACAATTATCTGTGACAGATTATATATGAACTTTAGTTTTACTTTTTGAACGCATTTAACAAACTAAACTTTTTAATGGTGTTCTAATTTAAGGAGATGCACTGTAAATGCATATTGGTAATTTTTCTTCTCTGGCTGTTGGGACTTTGATGGGCAAATAAAGGCAGCAAATTGCAGTAAAGTCTTACTATAAAGTGTGTAATTTAAATGTGTCATTTTGTATTTTGCTACTTTTAAGTTTTAAGATACCCATTACAAATTGCTCCAAATATATTTATGTCTATAGAGACATGTGAAAAATGGAGTGACCCCTTCTTGATTTTCAAATATGAATGTTTATTACACTTCATTGTTTCATGTTCTGAAAACACTGAACATGAAAAAAAGGAAGGCAGGAAGGGGGCAAGCACTTTTCCATACTACTGTATAATAAAAAAAAAAAAAATTGAACACTTACCCTTAAGGTGGGAAATGAAGTGGCTAATTTTGTTAGTTTAACCAATGGCAGCCTGGAGCTGCTAACGCGACTAAATGTTAGACTGATACTTCCCTGATGCAAACTTTACAAGATTTTTCAGAAAAAAAATGAGCAGAATTTTGTTTAAGCAGAATGTTTGTTTTCAAAGTTTGAAGTATTTTCCTCATTCATGCAATAAAACTGCTTTTTTCCCCCAGAGAGGCTCTAAGTAAATAAACAAACCAAAATTCAACCAACTGAGAGAGATGAGCTTTATTTTCCAACTCTGGAAGAAATGTTTCATATTCCAGATTAAAAAGGGGAGAGGTTACACTTGAGATGAAGACTACATAATATGGAATGTTACACAGTTCAACTGGCCACCAAAACACAACGCCAGGACAGACCAATGGTAAACAACATAAAATATTGCATTTCTTAAACGTAAACAGTCGCTTAGCAGCTCTATTGAATTTCAAACTACATAACCAGCAAGAGCAGCGTTTCTTGCAACATTATTATTACTTTGTTTTGCTTGAATGTAAGAGCACATTATACTGGGCTGCATATTTTATGGTCACTTACACCTGGTATTATTTCCCCCAAGTCAATCTGTATCGGTAGACCACAATCATTTATAACTAGGACTGAACAGATAGTAACACACATTAAGGGTTATATCTCAGTGTGGCAGAGACACCGAGGCAAAAATCCACTGCAGCAGCTACCGGTGGAATGGAAAGTCAGGAATGAGACTAACTTTTAACGCAGACACATCGACTTTGACGCTTAGATCTCATCACATAGCAACAGCTGATGTGCTTAATGTTCTTTGTGACCTTCAGTTTTAAATCTTACAGAATGTTGATGGGAAGACACCCCAACCTGTGGCAGCAATGCGCCACAACTCAGCCATGTCTACGGCGATCCACCTGGTGCAGCTCTGTTTACCGTCTGCTACCCAAAGTTTCGCTCTTGCAGAAAGGTCAGCGCTGCTCCGCTTAAACAGATTTTGCCTGCAGCTGTCTTTTGTCTCCAAAGGGGCCACAGGGGTGAAATGAAAACCGTTTGAAAAACCAAAGACCACAATGAGAGGTAGGATGACTGTCTTTCAGTTTCTGGTCGTTCTCACAGTGAAGCCGAATTCCAACGCAGCCTGCCCCACTCCACGCACCTTCTACTTATATATATGAAGGCGGGCAGTGGGGTCCAGATGGTAGAGGGACTGCATGCATGTTTTAGTTCATACAGCATCGTCTGTCGCGCTGATCATCCCTTCAGATGTCGTCGCATTCCAGGAAGTGGGTCCTCTGCAGCACTTTGACGTGGCGCTCGTAGATTTTGAGGGCCGGGCCGAGTCGGATGGACAAGCCCGTCAGGACGTCGCTGCGCTGCATCAGGAGGAGAGACTTCCCGTCGATTTCCTTTTGAGGGAAAATCGAAACGCATGAAAAATATTCTACCTCAGTGTTACCAGATGAAGGGAAGTTACGGTCTTTTTGCGCCCTGAACTGAACTAACCTGTGTTCGGAAAGCAACGGCCTGCTCTGGAAAGCCTGCCGCTGAAAAGTAGCTGGCCACATCTGCCACAGTCCACTGCAACAAGTTCTGGTTCATCTTCTCCATTTTCACCAAGCTGCAAAAAGATGGAACACAAAGAGTTACAAACAACTTCAAAACTAATCACGCAAAACATCACTTAGAGTAGCTTTTTCAAGCTTTCCTTGTGGAAGTTTGTGCAAATGACAAGTTTATTAGTTTGTTTTTATTCATAATCAGGTGGACTAAAAATAAAGTCTTCAAGGGCTTGTTTCTCATTAACACACAGCTGCTGTGTGAGGTGATGTCAGTGGGTGTAACATTGCCTCATTGAAAGACACATTAACACATGAAAGAGGATGTTTAGAGAACTGTGTCTCCATTAGAGGAAAACTAGTTTTACATCTTGAGACAGCCACTCATTACCCATCAACTCTGGATAAGCTTGAGTCTTCAAGGTCTTCAGGTGGTAACTGAAACACCACGATGTTGAAGGCGAAAGCTTTAAACCCAGAGCTCTGTGTATTAGATGAAGCAAAACGTGAAACTACGGTGACTTTGTTCGATTTTAAATACGGAGCGGAGCACAAGGATTCATTCTTCTTAAAATATCCCCACATTTTGTCACAACGCAGCCACAAACTTCAACGCTAATAATCATGCGTGTTGGAAAACCAGCACTTCTTCGAACACCGCTGTCCCATGGCGGTGGCAGCATCATGCTGTCTAGATGGTAGGAGTTGATGGAAAGATGAATGAGATAAATACAGCACAATTGTAGAGGAAAACCTGTTAGATTCTGCAAAAAACATATGCCCAAAACAGTGATCGACACATTGAGATGAAACCATAGTCATGTGCTGGAATGGTTCAGTCAAAGTCCATGCCTAAATCTAACAAAGAATTGGTGGAGAGACTTGTAATAAAAAAAAAAAAAAGATGTTTTCTATGTAATCTGATTGAGCTGCAGCTATTTCGCAAACAAGAGAAAGACACATTTTCTCTCTCTAGATGTGCAAATCTGGTAGAGACACACCCAAGAAGACTTGCAGCTGTAATTGCAGGGAAAGGAAGTTTTACAAAGCACCCACTCGGGGCGCCGAATAAGAATACATGCCACACTTATGATTTATACTAGTGAAAAATGCTAAACATAAACCATTTTTCTTCCAATTAACAGCTATGATTTTCCGTTTGTTGGTCCGTCATAAACACCCATTGATGTTTTGGTTGTGACAATGTGAAAAAAAAAACCTAAATGAGAATGAATACCTTTGCAATGCACTGTGTGGTACAGCTGAAACCTGTTCAGTGTTTGAGAAATGCATTTTTGGAAATGTAAGTTTATCTGTTAAGTGCCAGAACATATAATACTGCAACACAAAAGTCTTTGTATATTCTGGAATTTATTTCCCCTACTTGTTAAAACATGGAAACTACTAAAATTAAAGATTTTATAGGAAGTTAGCTTATCATGAGTGACTAAATAATGTCTCTATAGATTTAGAATAACAGCAGGATACTCACACTTCATCACTTGTACCACCATTGATGAGTCCGCCTTCAGCCGCTGCGTAGGGCGGCTCGAGCTTCTTAAGCGTACCTGTAAGCAAAAACAAGCTTCATTATTCTATGAAACTATAACTTATTCGCTATTCTTTTTATTTATATATGTGCCAGTTGGGTCATCTGAAAACAAATCCCTTCTGTTTGATATGAATATTTTTCAGGAGAACAAATCTATTCTACAATATGTAATGATATTCATTTGTGAGATGAAACGTTAACTAGAAAAGATGTTTTTTTTTTCTTGTATCTAGTTTTCTGTACAGTAGCCTCTGCTGTCATGGCATGATGTGTTTTTCTATTAGAGACGGTTCACGGTTCAGTACAGAGAGGGCTTGGTGAATGATGCAGCTCCTAACTGGGCCTGTCTATTTGAACAACACCGACGACGGGCTTCATGCTGCTTGGCATGCATGAAACACATTACAGGGATCTATGAGCATCTTTCAGTGGGACGTTCCTACTGGGCAAACAACAAAAGCATAACATATAGAGGCGTGGTGTCTGTGGTGGTATTTCTAATATATGTCGTTTGACCACAAATGTCCCAATAAAAACTAGTAAGAAAACTCACTTCATGGGTTTTAAATGATAAAACCGAGCTTCCTTTACCAAAAACTATAAACTGTTAGGAAACATGCAGCATATCAGTAGCAAAGAAGAGAATAATGACTTGGTCTAAACAAAGACCATCTGGATGGAAGGTAGCGGGACAAGCTTGCAAAGAACTCAAAAAATCTTGAGCAAGCCTTCAGGCAAACAAAAGCCAAATGACAACCAGAGATGGATTTTAAACGCAGACTTTTATCAAAATTGACATTTTATTATGAAATCACTTTCCAAGTTAGTGAAATCACTTTCCAAGTTAGAGAAAAGATATTTTATTTAAAAAAAAACAAAAAAAAAAACACATGAAACAAAAGATTAACTGGTAAACTGACACTCACCGTTTTCAGGGGGTGGAGACACTGTCTGTAATCTTCCATCACAGACATTCCTGACTTCATCCTGTTGGCCGAAATGAATGAATTCAAAATAAAAACGTCAAGTAAAACCCCAGCTGGAAGAATGCAGATGCTGTTTGACACAATAAGCGGATGGCAGGCCGGTTACCGGGCGTGCTGTAGAGTCCGGTACCAACTGGTCAGATGAGAGGCTGCTGCTGTCCTCCCTGCTTTCTGCTTCTTTCTTCCCGTTGGTTAAAGCGCTGGGGATCGTCGTTCCAGAGTGGTCAGCTGGCTTCAGTTCTACTGCAAACACAAGGGTTAGAAAACAGCTGTTCACCCATCCAACACAATCCTACAAGGACAAACTTTACCCTAAAGATTACCTGTAGCATAAAGCACTGCTACCAAGAGAGTGCATTAAATGAATCCTAAATAACTGGTGAGAGAACTTAACCTGCATGAAGATCTCACAAATGCATCAGTTCCTCCCACAGCTCTGCATCTGGCTTTACTGCATTTCTGCTGTAAATATCCAATAATTAATCATAGCTGCTTGAAAGCTCCCATCACAGAATCCACTGCAAAGCTTAGTGTAAGCCCACACATAAAACAATATTAGAGTGCCCAAAAAAAACAACAAAAAAAAACAAAAAAAAAAAAAAACGCCGGTGTCTACCAGTGTGGATACCTTTGTCCTTCTGCATTCCTGGGTGCTGGCGCTCCACTGGGCTGACAGCTGAATCATAAGCCCATTCATTGTGTGTTAGGACCGCGGGACTGGAGGGGGGCAAGGAGTTGGGCCTCTCTCCTGGCTTCTGGGACGCAGCACAGTCCAGGGCAGAGCCAGCGCTGCAGTTGGGGCCAGAGCCAGGCCGGGAGCCGGAGGGGGAGCAGGGAGCAGAGGCGGCCCGTACAGGGGCACACTGCACTGAGGCTCCTTCACGCTGGGGGCTGGGAGAAGGTCGGTCCTGCCCATCACGGCTCTCCTCTGCCCCCTCCTCATCAGGATTACTGTCTGTGTCCATAGCCATAGAGGTGTCACCCTGCCAGACATAATCACGTAAGATTTCCACATTTCATTTATTTAGAAATCTCAATCATTCACCATTCAAACCATTTTTGAAACTTAAACACTTCAAAAAGTGCAAAGACAGCTGAGCGGGACTGATTGCATGTAGGTGTCACATCATAAACAAAACGACATGCTCGTACTGATGTTGCAATTTGGTAAATGATTGCCTTTGCGTGCCTCTAGTCTGCGCGTCCTGCCATTACAGACGTCCGTGAAAACGTGATTACAACGCAGTCTGGCGGACGATAACTAGTTTTACCATCTGTGCTCATCACTTGTACTCGGGCAAAGAGAAGGTTTTTTTTCCTTTTTCCTTTTTTTCTTCGACGGCGCCCTGAGAGGGAAAAAAAAAAAATTACCTTGTGTGCGACTGCGTGTCCTATACCCAGCAGTCGTGCATAAGAGCGCATTAAAGCCCGCCCCGCTCCAGTGGAAAGAGCCGCTTCTGTGGAATTCACCCCACAGGATCGCGTTTTGCACAACTTTCACTCAAAAGCGCTGTCAAAAGCGTCGCGATTTCGGGATCTGAACTGGGATGTTTCGCACAAACCAGCCGCTTCGCTCGGCGTGCCCCCCCCCCCCCCTCCCCTCTTTGTTTTAGAGGCCTTGTAGAGCGGTAAAATTAATAACACACTGGGAGCACGAAAAGGGCCGACGGGAGGCGTTTTATCCTCTCTCAAATTTCCTCCAAAGTGCGCATGGAGTTGGGAGCCGCGGCAAATACCTCGCCATTGTGTCTGAGGGCTTTTCCCCAGTCGCGGCTCAAAACATCCGCACAGTATAAATAAACGCGAGGTTTTCAACGACGCTCTCCGATCAGCGTCAGCAGACGACTCGACCGCCAGAGCCTACTTTGACTTTGCAGCGGGTCAACAGTTTAGTGTAAAAACGAGCCAGCGCAAAGAAATGAATCCGTTATCGGACACCTACATCCGCAAGCCCCGCATTGCAAGATTGTCAAACTGCAGCCTTCTGGTCGCACTGACCAGCCGCATTCGTTTTTTTTTTTTTTGTTGTTTTTTTTTTTGCTGTTGTTTTTTTTTTTTTTAAGCGACACACAAGTCTTTCGGAGAACAAAGTCAATTTTGATCTCGGCTTAACCCAAATCGGATGGGCGCATCCGCCATCTAGCGCCAGAAAAACAGTTTGCGATCGCTTTTAGTTTACAGCCGCCGGTTCCTGCGCGTCGAGCGACTTTGCTTTGATTTGACTCAAACGTCATACTGCAAGTAATTGTCAGAGATTTTAAAAAGAAGGGGAAGAAAAACATATTGTGCACAGGACGGAAGGAACCACAGCGACAGCCAACGCACGTCTTGGACGTGACCGGGTTTGGGAGGCTGTCCGAAAATGGATCTAGGGGTTCGACTTTATGCACCGTGTAGAAATCCCCCATCCCATTACGGGAAATAAAAAAATACAACCGAGTTACAAAATAATGATTTGTCGTAGCGTATATTCTGTTGGTCACTTTGTTGCATATAGTTATGGATTTAATCGTTTTGTAAACACAATCCCTGGCGACCGGCCGACCGGGAAAATATGTTTGGCCACATGGTGCAATCCACCATCGGTAGTGTTTCAACTCGTTTCCAGACATAAAAAGAAAAAAAAAAAAAAAAAAAAAAAAAAACCACCGATCAAACGTCCCGTCGTCCCCGACCAGGCCCCCACACCCGCGG
>CAEGAE010013290.1:0-12214 GCA_903067095.1 Girardinus metallicus | reverse complement strand
AATCATTTATGAATTTAATGAATGTTTTGATTGTTGATTCTGTTGCATGACTTTGTTTTTATGTTTATGATGTAAAGCACTTTAAAGCATATTTCAGCCTTGTTGTTGAAATGTGCTATACAAATAAAATTTGATTTTGAAAGGTTTTAGGTGCCTTATTATGTTGTAAAAAGTGGTAACTGGGAAATATATTGGAAGGGATGCAGTACAGTTATTACACTTTAAAAACAGATTTGGATTGTTTCCTATTTTACCTTGGCAATCCATGGCTGTAAACTCTACTGCTGTCGAGATTAGAAGCAATCTTTTCCCAGAAAAGTTTGAACTGGATAGAACTACCTAAGAGGTGAAAAATATATCAATTTCTATAATGTCTTTTTTTTTTTGCTTGCTATCTAAAAACAAATAATAATAATAACAATTAAGAGAAAGTTTGTAAATTTGTCAATGGTCAGATTTCTTTGGGGAAGAGTTTGACCTTGTGATCCATTGTTGAAGTCCATAAGACAATACTGCAACAATCCTCACAGTGTCACAGCAATGGACTTCCAGAACTTTGGTACAGCAGGATAATAAAGCAATTCTGGGGCAAACATAGGCCAATCAAGGTGTTGACTTACCACAACAGGTCTGATTTACAGATTTTAATTCCAACCTAGTGTCTTAAGTTGGAAAATGGATGACTGCTGACAAATATTATGGCTACCAAAGTGTGGGCTGGTGTCAACAAGGAGACACAAAGGACAGCCACACAGTCATACCAAAGTCCAGTTTGCCTAGCATATACGCTTTTGCATGAAGGAGAGAAGTTGAGGCTACCTGCATGCAAAGGGAAAAATTCTGACACATAAAGTCCATAATAATTGATGAATACATAAAGGCAACCTCCAAATATTGTCTTTATTCAACTTTAAGACAAATTATTTTGTCAGAATGTGAGAAATGAACATAGCAAGTTAACATTTGTGCAAGTTAACTTAAGTGTTAGCTTATGAAAGAAAATGTCGGTGTGGGAATGTCATCCTTCTCGACTTTGTAACCCAACAAACCAGGCAATATTATTTGACTCAATGTTTAGTTAAAACAACCCAATTTCAATCCAAACAGCTTTAACCTAGCATGTGAGTTAAAAAGAGAAGTTTTGTGTTAACTGCTTGTTAAAGAGCTTAACCAACTTATTTGATTTTTTTTATAATAAGGGGTCCATAGACAGGTTTTTATAGATTTCCCTCAAAAACTGCCAGTTCCTCCTCAGAAATATCACAAAGTTCCTCTACAAGCCGTCGCCTGTCCTCAGCTAGATTCTCCTGCACTAATCAATGCAGCATGTGTCCCTTTGAAAATCATTCTCCTCAGTCAGGTGTAAGCTCCACTCTTTGGTCCGAATAGGGCTGCTTCTTTTTCCATAAAGGTCAATAAAAAAGCTGCACAAACAATATAACAAGCCATCCACACTCTCAGAACATAACTAAACTCTGTCTTTGGCAGGAAGATCACACTTTACTCAGTCTTGTAAAAGAGGCCAGCAGACTGTGGCATTAAAGGGTAAAGCACTTCCATTGATCTGTCTCCTCTGATGCCATTACTACATTACTCCAAGGTTCCATGCCAGCTACTGGTGGTCTGACTATTGATTTAAAGTCTACTTGCAGCTTGAAAATGTGATTGTCTAGAGATTTAAAAGAGCTGCATACACTGTTGTGTAACCAAGTTTAAAGATTTCTATTAGAAACTTGCATCATTTAATTTAGGAACAGAATCAAGCAGGAAGTGAAATCCTTGTTATAAATAAGAAGATGAAAGTTGTGACTTAAAAAATAATTTCACACAGTAAATCAGAAGTATAATGTGATGTCAGTTTCATACTGACATTACATTATTACAGTGAGATTGCAACATTAGGAAACATGAAAAAAGAACGTCTTACTTTTCAATTTTCAAATCAGTCAGAAACAAATTTCACCCGCACACTTGATATTGGTGTGAGGGTATGCATCTTGTTTTTGGTGTGTATTGGGAGGCATATGCTTTCTGTGAATCTGCTCACATCTGCAACCATTTAACACATGAAGCTAATCAGAAAAATTAAAGGTCTATGATTACAGATGGTTGGTTACATGACCTGCATGGAAGTTTTGGAAATGCCCTGATGTTTTGAAGCAGAAAGGAAATGTCTAAAATGGTACAGCTAAAATGGTAAGACGTGGGTGGAAAAGCCACCACCTTTTATTGCAATTTTAACACTAATTATCCAAAATTATTACTCAACCCTAAATGCGCAGATGAGTACAGCTAAAAGAGTTATGGAATCATAACAAATTTTTTGTTTGAATATTCATTATTCATTTTTTTAGTAAGTCACTCAGGCAATCCAAATGTCACTGGATTAGAGTTGGGCATGACCAAATACTTTTGGCAATATACGGTATGCACTATATTTGATCACTTGATTCTGTGTACAGTTATGCTATTGTTAGTGTAATTGTACACAACTTTAGGGTTTATAAGGATAGCAGCACCACTAGTTGTAGCTATTTTCAACTCTTGGAAGGTTTCCTACAAAGTTTAGGAGTAAGATTATTCAGATTTGTTGTCATTTTGACAATTCATGTGTGAAAACTTTGATGTTGGAAACCCATTTTTGATGCTCCCTTTGCACTATTTATGAGCTAATCTAAAGGCGATATGCAGGCTGAAGGTCTGTGACTGTTGGCTCTGCTTACCATCAACGTCAGGGTTCACTGATCCTTGTCTGAAATATACATAGTACACCTCAGTCACAGCCATTTTCTTATTATCCTGCTAACGGTTGACAGTGGAATAGTTAATAGTGAGAAAATATGACAGCTGTGCTTATTGCACAGATTGTACATGTCACGGTCTCCTGAGAGTGACCTGTTTTTTCACAAATGTTTGTGAAAGCAGGAAGCATGGCTAGATGTTTAACTTAAACATATTTGGCAAAGGAAGTGCATAAAGCACCTTAATTTAATTATTTGGATCAGTGTAAATAAATCATAAAAATCTTGCCATGTGAGCTAGGCATTACAAGATCAGCTCCAATCAAAATTTCAGTTTTGATCAAAATAATTTTTTTATAAAAAATTATAGTCTAATTACTTACTTTCTTGATGCAACCGCACACAATAATCAAAGGAAACCTATTATACAAGATTCAATTTTGGCACATTTTTGGTCTTCCACTTTGGTCTCTACTGCTTCTAGATACAGTTCAAGTGCTTAAAAAAAATACTCAACTCTTTTTTGGCAGCAATTTGATGATTTTTGGTGTCTGGAAAACGAGTCTTTTCAGAAACTTCCCTATTATTAAGTTACTATTGGCAGGCAATGCCCCATTGCCTAGCAACCCCAACCGAGCCCAGTCCCTCATCAAGCGACCCAAGCTAAGCTCCGCGAGCATATTGGGTCAGCTGGTTCCACAATACATGTGCTGTACAATGGCTGATGGGAAAGTCAAGTGTTTTGTTGTATTCTTACCATTCAGAAACAACTTGTTGCGTTCTTGATGGTTGTACAGGAAGCCCTACTTCTGCTAATGGTTCTGACTCTTGGTTAAAGATATAAGGTTGTATAATTGTGCATCTGTTTTCAGCCATTTTCACTTGCAAAACGTTAAGTTCGGGGCTGTGTCAGCAGAAGCTTATTTTGATTTAAAGTGACAAAAGGGCCTAAATCAGCTTAATCTGAAAGAGCTCAAAATAGGCAGAACTGACCAGGTGAAATCTTATTATCTGAGAATAATTTTGTGCAAAATAAAATATAATGAACATGTTTTGTATAGCCCATAGACCTATCCTAACTTGTTCAAGGAAGCATAATAGATCTTCTTTAAATGGTCTCCCATGAGCATTGCCCCAGTTTTGTAAGACCAAGACTTACCTCTACTGTGCAGGGTCAGCTCATTAAATTTTCTAGACTTTAAATCACTGATTATTAGCATTTCAGATTAAAGCCCTCAGGACTGCTTTTAGGAGTGAATGTGCAATATGGATCTCTCCATCTTCTGTAAGAATGAGGTCATGGCAGATGAATCACTATCAAAGAAACTTCTTCTGACCGTGGCATAAGAGCAGTTGCCAGGTGATGTGAGGTGAGGTGAGGTTTCTGGTTGCAATTGCAACATCCTAGGGAGGTGCAGTGAGGATAGATGGCATTAGTTAGAGGGGCCGGTAAAGTTATGAGACATTGTTGGCTCTAATAACTGAAATATCTCTGAACATAATCTACAATTTGGTTATTAAATACAGTCAGTAATTTTATGACAGCAACTTCACAAAGATGTGAAGAAGGAAACAACAATCAAGATATATAAAAAGCGTAGTTTTGATTTTTTTAAATGAGTGCTGTTAAGGTATTATCTCAAATTGACAGTGTTCATATTCATTGAATGCAGCACTTACTGGATATCAAACCTCTACTCTTTCACAAAGGAACATGAAATATGTTGTCGTTTTCTTTTGAATACATTTCAGTTTGATTTGCTAAAGTTACAATGCCTAACATTCACCTGTATCAGCCACCACTCAATAAAGGTACATAAAACAGTGGAACCTGTCTGACATGAACTCAATTAGATAAGGAACCTTTGTATTACAGCCAGGAAAGAGAACCATTACTGAGAATAACTTCCTGGGACCTCACTTAAAAAAAATTCATTTTTTCACCCACTAAAGACAACAATTGTGAAGGCACAAAAGAGAATGTTCTTTTACAAGGGCATGATAATAAAATATTGCACAGCATTTCCCCAAACTTTACCCTCTCTAAAGAAAACCCAGCTTGTCTGCAATTCTGCTCACAGACTCACTAGTGCCGGTACAAAATCTCAGTGCTCAAGTTGAAGCCCTTCTCCATGCTCTTGCTCTTAGGTTCCTCCATTGTGTTTGCAAAGTGGTGTTTTTGTATTGCTGTGAAATAACCCTGTCTAAAGTTTCAACCCACGGGATACCAGATGACATGATGACTACTGACTTCATGAAAATGTGCTTGTTTTTCTTTGCACTTTCCCCTTGAAGTGGTGTACTGCACTCCTTTAAAGCTTTAGAAAAGAGAAGAAAATTATCTGAGTATAAAATGCAGAAACATTCTTCTCTAGGGAAAAATGAAACATGGTTGATAAAAAGTAGCACACACACTTTGATATGAAAAATATCAATTGTGATGATTAGAATTAAATAAAATCCCAAAATCTAGATATTCAGAAATGCATAACACCACAAGATGAACAAAAACAAGATGAACAATGCAAAAATGTTTATCAACTTGAACTTTGTTAATGTATTGGACAATATATGCAATCGTCTATGCAGCGTGGGAAACATGAATAAGCTCTGAGATTAAAATCTGTGAATATAGATGAAAATTAAGGGTGAATATGTAAATGAAGAATAAGAATTGTAAAAAAAATTACCAAATAAATTACCTTATCTTGCAATTATGCCACTTTTTTTTTTCTACTTTAGAACTCCGGTAGTTCAATATTTAATGACAGGAACACAACTTTCTAAATCAGGGGGAGACGACTTGTACCATTTGATGGTGAGGAGATAGACAGAACAATGAGGGTGAAAAATAAAATATGAATGTTAATAACTATATTTTAGTATCAATGTCTTTTGGAGTTTACACTTTACTCCATTACACAGTGGACAATATGTATCCTGAGGCAATTGTATGGATGCAATTTTACTTCCTTTCATGCCTTACAGCCAACAAAATTCCTTTGGAAAATGACATCACAGGACAAGAATCAGCTATTTTACATCTGCTCTCACCTTCGAGAGGGATTATTTAAACTTCTTTAGATAGTTTTATTTAAAAATGGCAAAGCAGTCTCAGTAATTCCACAGCAGCAACAACAACAAAAAAGATCAGTCATAGCACATAAACATCTCAATGCATTCAAAAGTTTATTTAAAGTATTTAAGTCGTCTCTTAGACTATATTCATAGAGGCGCCCATGTATAATATGCTCTGCTGAACACATATTGAGCAGAGGTCGGACTGGTTTCACAATCTCTGGCTGTCAACATTCAGAGGCTCGGGCCTGTATCTGTATTTTTACACGCAAGACTGCTAATCCACAGAACTACACTGAGTGACAGATTTTCTGTTTTTCAAGTGACTGCTATTAAAGCTTCAATGACAGATAGCAATTTGCTTTTTTACATCAGGAAGACTTTTAGTCTTCAACAGAATGGCACCAGGCAGCCAAGCAGCAAGAAACTTGATGAACTGTTCAAGACAGAGGTCCAGGTTTCTGTTCTCTTTTTAATCACTCAGTAAAAAACAGCAGACCAGGAGGAGAACATTGTAGTTTCTATACAAGCTATTACAGAAAATCTGCAAAATGTAGAATGAAGTGAATAAAAATAGGATTATGTAGAATCTTGTATGTTCTATTCAACATATATATTTAAGACTCTACTACCACTGCAGAATCAAACCAGAAGAGGTAGTCAAAACTGAAAAGGGTGCTGAACGGATATGTGAAAGGGATTTTGAAAGATATCACATCTGTTGGTCAACAACATATCAATCACTCAGCCTTGGTTTCTTGGGTAACAAAGCAAAGTGCTATATTCTCTGTTTTGTTAGATGACCCCAATTTACCTGTGTCACCTTTTGTCCCTGCTGACTCAAACAAAACTGAGGAGAGAGACGTTTTCTAGTTCTCATTTTCTCCATCAGCACAAATCTATTGCTTTGGAGAGAGGCAAGAGGTAAGGAGGGTGCACTTGTTTACAACTACCTCCTCTATCCTGATGTTCTCTCCAATACAGTGGGTTTAGCGGTACATTGGTGAGCACATTAGCGCATGCTGTTGAAGGAACTACATGTTATCTCCTCTCTCCTGATAGACACGCAGAAGGTAGTGGAGTACATGTCCAATTTTTATGGGAAACCTGCCATCAAAAAGCTTTTTGTTAGATTATAAAAAATGTACAACACATTTCACCATCTCCTAACCGTCAAATTCTTATAGCACTCATTACTCTTACAGTATCTACAGCCACGGGAAAGGTTGGTGAAGGGAAGACATACATTTGTGACAGAACTGATTTGGGAATGTTGTTGTATGAACGTGAAATCTTGGTTTTGTTGTCAATTTTTAAAGTGTCTTAGACGTCCCAATAAGAATGTTGAGACTGAAAAAAATTGGAGACCACAATAAATCATCGCTTCCACATATATTCCTCAGAATTCAACTAATCAACAGAAAAGTTGTTTTTGGGGAAGAAAAAAAAAAACATAAGAAAGTGAAAAACTTCTTTCATGAAGTATTCACACCCCTTAAACTCTTGCTTAAATACACCAATTAATTTTATTTCAGTGTCAAACTTTTCGATGTGAAATTCACTATCAATTCTTGTGACAGAAACTTCACAATCAGGAAGAACTTTTTTCTGTAGATTTTATACAGGAATCTTCTCCTACAAGTCAAACCCCCATTAAATGGTATTCAACCACAATTACAAGTAAATGATCAAAAATACATACAATATTTACCAGTACCCAAATCTATTAACAAAGCCGTGACATAACCAAATTGTCTGATAGCATGCATCTCCCATTGTTTTCTTATTAAAGATCTTGTGATAAACACAAGCAGCCCTGGGAATGGCATTAGAAATGGAAATATCCCACAATCAGGCTCTCCATAAAAGTTTCTCAAAGCCATCTGCTCTATTTTTATTTCTGATCCTATTTAGCTTTCTAAATGCCTAACTCTTGCTCTCCTGACAGCTACCATTCATTCTGCTGGTATGAATGAATAGTCACCTTGTCCTAGTTCCACTAAATACCTACGTGGAATTTGTTTGTTAGCTTCCATTGTTGCTCGATTAAATACTTGTCAATCTGTTTTTCAGCCTGGTCTGTTGCACAGTCTCTCCTTAGTGCCTTTTAACTTGTTTTACTTGAGTTTACCCTTATACTAGCCATAAGCCAGTTATATCATTATTTTAAAAAAAATCCTAAGAAATAAAATAACAGACTTCTTATTTTATAAGTACAAACGTAGATAAATGTCTGTACCTATATGGAATTTTGAAAGTTGTGCATAAGAAGATGTGCAGTGAAACATGGTCTTGCATCTTACTGGAGGTGTGGCTAATATAATCATAGCCATAGAGCTTTAATAAGCTTCGTTATGGACTCCTGTACTAACCATTCACGAAAGCTGTCACCTTTACCACATTATTTGAGTACACTGAACTTGACTGTTTCACCCTGTTTACCCAGATGTTATTCATCCACCTGGTGTTTGATGAGGTAGGTAGCACAGCTGCCTCACTTGCTGGTTCAAATCTCAACTGGAACCTTTCTGCTTGTTTTCAGGCTTCCCCTGTGCAGTTTTTTTTTTTTTTTTGAAGCACTTCTCATAAATTGCCAAAAATACCATTAAAAACAGTCATAATGCATTGCACTCTTTACTGTGTAATCCATTCATGCGAGGTATGGAAATTGTGGGGGGGTTTTTCAGTGTGTTTCCATCTTTTCCTTTCATTCCCTCTTGCCTGTTTAGATTGTGCAAACACTGACAAAGCTCTGAAAGCGTAGTCATTCAAAAACACTATTATAATGACGTTTTACAAACTGTATTTGTTTGTAAAAAATTGAGAAGGGTATGTCAAGAATAGGTGTTAAGTAAGAGGTGATTTAGAGGAGGGTTGCATATACAGCTCCGTTGAAATTCTATGGGTGGTTCTGTGAATAGCAGTAATTTATCCTTCTTTCTTTATGTGAAGAAGCAAGAGACTGACTGGTTTTGAGAGATTGAGACGATAATCCTGTGAGATACAAATGAGAAGGCTGTGAAAAATCTCATTTAAAATGGCAAGCAGAAGCGCAGCCTTGTAAACAAAATTCTATTTCACATTGTTAAAAGGTAATTTGTCTCCATCATGCCCAGTGGAAGCTTCATAAATAAAACAAGAGAGCACACTGCAGGTGTACACTACTTTCCTTTTGTTTTTTTCCACTTCGCATTTTGTTTCATTTGCTCCATTGCTTGCATGCAAATTAGACATAAAATAAAATGGGAAAACCAGAACAAAACAAACAAATTAATAGGAAGAGCCAGTGGCAGCAGGATACAGTGGCATTTTTCTTAGCAATTTTTTGGGACCAGTTTGTGGCAATAGAAGAAAAGAGATGTAATTTCACTCTTGAGTGAAAATAGAATTGGTCACCATGTGAAAATGGTTACAGCAGTTAAATAGTTTTTGTTAACGAAAGCAGTATTACAGCTAAATAAACCATTGCTGTCAAAGTTAGCAACCACAGCCTCTTTATTATTTTCTATTGTTGCCCAAAAAAATCTAAATTCCTGTCTGCTTTTTAATGTAAGTGCTCTGCACAAATATGTTCACATGAGCGCAGTCATGAGTGGTTTATCATATTAGCGAGCTTTCAACATTACAATGCCATTATTTACATGACAAACAAAGTGTTGGTGCAGCCTGAGACTCATTTCAAAAATCAAAGCTTTGAGACTGGACGAAAGATGTCGACTGAGATTTAAAGCAAAAAAAAGCTTCAGTTAATTTTGCCAGCAACATTTCTCCTCAAGGGCAAGACCTTGACAACTGCTTTGTGTGAACTTTTTGGCAGGGTCAAGCTGCTACAAAAACATAAAAGTTGGAAAATTACATCACAGCCAATCTTTATTTCAAGGAAAAAATATCTGACAATAAAAAAAGATTCAAAATTTTTTAAAGGTGAATTATGAACTTAAATTTTACTTGTGTGACCCAAACCTATAGCTAGGTCCTATTAAAAATACCACAGTGAACAGAAGCTATTGCAGTAAAAATACCAATTTTATTCAATTTTTTGTGTAGAAATACATGAAAGACAACTACGCTCTACCACTCTTGGACTGACAGTGATGGATTGTACAAGCATCAGGCAGGTACTTAAATTTACAGCATCTTGATGATGTAATAGCCGTCAGATGTGTCGGCTGCCTGGCTGCAACCTTCTTGGACCGACCTCAGGTGTAAAACTGTTATTCACAGGAGGAAAACTACTAATAGCACAACAAATTATGAGACAAGAGGTGGACCCTGTTTACTCATTACGTGACTTTTAAAGGAGATCACCTAAAGGATCCACTGGATTTTAAATCAAGTTATCAAAATAAAGGATGTTAATTTGACATATTTAAAAAAATTACCCACTGCTTGCACCATTCTATAAAATTAAGTAAGATCCTTTAAAGTTCGCAGTTGTAACAAGTCAAAACATGAGAAAGTTCAAGGGTTGTGAATACTTTTGGAAAGCTTTCCATTTAAAGTCCTGACCACCTCTGGGTACTGGTCTGCTGAACTGCAAAAATATGCCTTCCCTGTTCAGTGATCTGATGTCCGAGGAGGTGCAGACAGCATTGTAAAAACCCTCTACATCACATTCTGATTGTGTGCCTTGATTGTACGCAAGCTGCATACCATAGTGTGGATTTCAGGGAAGGAGATCTTGTCCCTATCTTGAAGGTGGACCACATCATTTTTGGCTCTGGTTATCATAGTAGCGCCATCTGTTCCTACAGATGGCTATGATGGTGTTGCTTATTCAAGCCACATTTGCCCTCTCCACCTGCTTGATGCCAACAAACTTTGATTCAATCTTACCTTTGCCCTCAACGTGGCTCAAACAAACTCATCCTTGAAGGATGAGCTCTGTGGAATGTGGAGAGTGACATTGGTGTCCGTCTATATATACTCTGTGGTATTGTGCTCTAAATGTATCTGAGTGTGCTACGTCATGCACAAAATTGTTTCTTCTGTTTCACAAGAATAGTCAGTACTGTAAAACTTGCAAAAATAAACTCAATTGTCCAATTTTTCTGATTGTAAAAAGAAAAATATCCACTATTCAGTGGTTTTCCATTCACGATTCTCTGCCACTCGTTCCTGGTTATATTTTAATGATGCATTAACACAAATACTTGAGATTAAATCAAAATAATGAGTGATTTAGCAAATTTAGCAAATGGCATTTTTTTTAAAACAAAAAGCAGTAATTATTCCTACTGCTACAAAAAATCAAATATGACTTTTTACATGTCAATACTGTTTTTTCCCCAAATGAATTTGCCATTTAAGTTTGATATAGACTTATGCAAAAACATAGGACAACATGGACCATAAAGTGAAAATTACGTGTTTTTGCCAACCTTCTCCCTATAAAGTAACATGTAAAAGTAGTGACATTACTGAGTAACTGGTTTGCTGTCTGCTCAGTCAGTCAGCTGCTTAACAAACATGCCATTCATATTGTGCAAACTGTAATTCTAAAACACTGATATTTTTATATGAGTGATTAGAAATGCGTCTTTCATTTCTAATCACTTCCAAAATGTTGAAGTGGTTCGTATTCTACGCAAGATACAAGAGTAGTAGGTTTCTTTCAACCACTGTGTGGGAGGGGCAGTGATGCATCGCATTTTGCTCAATAAATTATCATTAAGAAAACTGGACAGCGCCTACTTGGGAAGAGGTTTACTACACTGGCTTCAGGTGAATGCCAGGCATCAATAATCTAAAATAAAAAGTACTAAGTGACCGATAAAAGTGGATTTGGACATTGTGGTATATTCTCCCACTGCGAACAAGGCCTTTTCTTATAACAGCCTTTGTATAATGATTGACCCTGACTGTTTTATTCAGACTCAGGCTTAATTGGTTATATTTACCTTGCAGCATAGCTCTGCTTCAAAGGACTTCAGAATGGGTGTGTCTGAGGGAAGTGTAAGAGTGAAGACTTCTGAATCATTAAGGACAATTGGTGTTAATCAATAGAAGTGTGTATGTGTGAGGGGATGTTGTTTATTAACATCTTCACTGCTGTATTTTTAAAAACAGATTTCTATTTTGACTAGTGTTAATTCAGATTGATATTTTACATAGAATGTAAAATCAATTCCCCTTTAACCACTGTTGTGAGTTTTTTTTGTTCACAGCTGTTTAATCCAGTGTTTGTTTTTTTAATGAATGGAGTTGCCTGGATGGGGCTGCACAGTGGCGCAGTTGGTAGAGCTGTTGCCTTGCAGCAAGAAGGTTCTGGGTTCGATTCCCGACCCGGGGTCTTTCTGCATGTTCTCCCTGTGCATGCGTGGGTTCTCTCCGGGTACTCCGGCTTCCTCCCACAGTCCAAAAACATGACTGTCAGGTTAATTGGCCTCTCCAAA
>CAEGAE010013283.1:0-56362 GCA_903067095.1 Girardinus metallicus | reverse complement strand
TGACATTTTAATAGTATATATGTGCAATTTTAATATTTTGTGTGTGTGTGAGTTTTTAGTAGTGTGTGAGAGACAAACATAGTTTTTGTCCTAAACAGTCCCTCATATTTGACATCTGCATTCGTCACACACAGAAACATCTACCAGCTCTGTGACGTCTTGACGCTCTTTGCCACAATTTGTTGCGACCGGGATGATATGAAATTTATTTTCCGGTATTTTCAGTAAAGCTACGCATCCAAAGCCGCCCGCGGTGTTCAGTCTATCCGTTTATCTGTATCAATAATCCCGCCGGACTCCAGGCATCGCTGCCGTCATTTTAAGATGTTTATTGGTCCCCCGGAAAAATACAAAAACCCGAACATTATCATGACTCAACAAAATCCTCCCAGGCCGAACTTGAAAACTGGACGTTATGCTGCTAACACTTAGCTTTCGTCAACAACTCAGGCGGAAGTGAGAGCGCAAATAAAGTCCCGTCCGGAACACGGTGCGTTAAATAATAACACATAATATAACGAAGCTTCGAGGCAGATCAGTTTTCCTCGAGGAATTTTAATAATCGAGGTACTGGAATCACTCCAGGAATCGTTTCAGCCCTAAAACTCAATGCGTTTTGCCATATTATCACCATTTTGTAAATTTACAGCAAAGTTAGTTAGATTGTGATGCACAGGTAAAACAGTTCAAATTGCAGACCAAGACAGTCGTTTCCAATTTTTCCTTTACATTTTGGCGCATTTCTTTTAAATAAAGTTTTTTTTAGTGAAACATTTGTAAAACAGAGTCCTGTCACTTCAGTAATAATGCACTTTTGTTTTGATGGTGCATGTAAGTCTCCTGAATTTTCCTCCTATGGGACAATAGATGCTCTAAAATGGCATTCATTGAGCAAGAAATCCCTGGTGGATTTCTGTGAATGGAGGTTCCACACATTGCATTTGTTACAGTATCAGAATTGTGGACATTCATTGCAGAAAAGAGAAATACTTAAGACAGACACACGATAGTGTGTGTTGAAGTGGCTGAGAACAAAACCAACATTTGGGTTTTCTTCTGTTGTTCTAAGTACAGTAAAAAAGTTTACAGTAAAAAAGTTAATTTTTTAGGAAAAACATTAGGGCTATTGCCCCAAGTAAGAGCAGATGCTAAAACCTCACCAACGGCTCTCAGGGTGTAGGGTTTGTTTGACACCATCCTAATCGCCCATTGTCCAACTTGCTTTAGTAATCGCACCGTTATGAAGTTTCCCACAGTCTCTGAAGAAGTGATCAATGAGCCTGTAGAGTCGGTGCTTTGCTGAGATACACCTGGGAAAAAAAATACAAAGTAATCAGCAAACTTTAAGTAAATGTTGCAACACGTGTTACCTTTCTAATCCTAATTATTGCATTTTGAAATTAATAAATTATTCTTTCGGTACTAAGTGACTTTGCTTTCACAAAAAAAGCCTGCAAAGATTTTTTTGCAAACTGTACATTTTAAAAACCGAAACAAAATGTTGTGTTGGCTCAGATTTAACAGAGCGGTGGTTTTACCTGTCGGGCTTGTGAGTGTGAAAGTGAGGGACCTGCCGGTGATGTACACTGTCGGGTTTATAACGGTTCCGTCAACAATAAAGGTGAAACTGTCGGTTTGTCCCGGGTTCCTGGACACCAGCAGAAGGGTCACCTAACGGATCGCAGTAAGACGTTACACCGGGAGGCTTTTACAAAAACACATTTAGGTCTGGGCTGACATTACCATTGAGGAGCTGACAGACTGGACTATGGTTGCTGCGGCAACAGGAAGTTCGGCCTTCGTCACTTCGATGGCCTGACCGCCCGACGCCTGAGCCAGGTCTCTGTACAGCTGAGCGTCGGACTCCGAGATTGCTCTCGTCTGCAGTTGGTTGCCGTTTCTTCTCCTGCGGCGATTAGTGACGACCGAGTCTGTAATCATAAAGTTGACCTGAAATAAGAAAACAACTATTTAAAATTAAACTGTGAGAGTTTACCCTAGGGAAGAAAAAAAACAAAATTATTCCACAGATGAAAAAATTATCTCCACAATGTAGTGGATCATCTAAAATCGTCTTCATGTACCTTTAACTCTTTTATTTTATTTTTTTGCATTTTTTGGGCTACTAAGCTCAATGTATTTTGTTAGGATTTTGTGTGATAGATCAAAAAAAAAGGAGTGCATAACTGAAGAGAAAAGAAAAACGTTTTTCAAAAATCTTAACTGGGAAGGTTTGTAATTCAGAAAACCCATGAAGAATGACTTTTCACTGCAGTTACAGCTGCATGTAGGTTGATGTTGCACCTCTAGGGAGACGTTCCCACAGCATGATGGTGCCACCACCATGCATGACCATGAGGATGCATGTTAGTTTTCCTCCAATCAGGTTTTGGCAAAAGTATTTCAGTTTTGACCAGAGTATCGAATTCCACATGTTTACTGTATGGCTTGCAACTAACTAAAATTTTCTTCTTAACACTCTTTCCAAAAAGTAATTTGACTTGTCAAAATTGATTTTAAACAAACCTGCTTTAACATTTCAACTATGGACCTATGGTCCAGTGTGTCTCTTTGTCATTAAGACACTTTAAGTTCTCTGAAAAACGTCAAAGGTTTGCACAGAATCACCAGATTTCAACTACACTGGTCTACCAATTGCATTTGATTTCATTTTGATGCATCAGAGTAAAGGGGGTGAATACAAACACAAAATTCCAGTAAAACTTAAAGTTTCTGTGACAAAATGTAAAAAGTTTGAGATATATCCTCTGTGCAAGACTCTATAAAAATATGCGCTGTAATTAGCATGCAAACACATACCACTGTTTGGGTCCGCTCTATGAGAGCAATCACCGTGTTCTTCAAATCTTTGTCTTTAGCAGGAGCATCCGTGAAGATAAATATCTCGGAGTTGAAAGGAGCACTGGTTAACGCCAGCTGTAAGACGATGCATGCATAGAGTAAAGATCAGCTTCAGTAAAAACTGAGGTTTTAAAGACAACAGAGAGAGCATTACCTGCAGCCCTGAAAGACTCATTTCCTCATCGTCTCCTCCACCATTAGTTGTTAGATGGTTCACAATATCCTTGAAAAGTGTTGCATCCGTTGTACGAATTAATGGCCCAAATCCTTGGCAAACAAAACAAATCAGTTTTTAGTTTTATTTCTCCTCACACAGAAAATGTATTTAAATGTGGGGAAGCTAAAGCCGTACCTGGATCGCTGAACGGGACGAGGATGTAAACGGACGGTTCGTTCTCTGTTCCCACCTGGATGTTGATGATGGTGGATGTGACGGTCTTCACCACGGCAATGTCGTCGCTCATGCTCTTTGAGGTGTCGGTGACAAAACAAAGAGCTTTGCTGGATCCTCTAGAGATCCCCACCATCCTAAAATTTTCAAGAAATGGAACAAAATGAAGCAAAATAAATAAAAACCCATTGCAGTGTAATTTAACCAAACGTACTGTAGGAAGGGGAGGTCTCCAGCTGCCAGTCGGATGTCCTCCAGAAGCTGGCTGGTTGCAGCTACTGCCAGATTTGCGGCTCGCGTGTGGAGATGTCCGTGGCTGGACTGGAAGGAATCCTTGTTAATCCCACCGGTTGGCTTGATCTTACTAGTTTGATCGAGCGATCCTCCATGACTGCACTTTCCTTTGATTAAACAAAAGTTTGAGTTTGTTTTACAGGCATCGCAAAAAAATAATTAAAAATAATTATTTGAACATTTGCATCAGTGTAAAGATACGTTTTTAGCATTACATAAACCAAACCCATATTTGTTTTTGCATGTTTTCACTGGTATTCTGACTGTCTTGAGTCTCTGTTTTTAGCTAACCCTAATCTTTAGCTAAAAACAACTTTCTGTCAGAAGAAACGTGTTGGTGAAATTAAAGAGTTTTTAAAATCCACTGGAGATTGTATCTTTTAATGTATATCACAAATAAAATGTGTGATTTAAGCATCATGTCAGAAAATAGAACCCATAGACTGCAAAACAGCCAAAACACTGAGTGCCTTTGAATCTAGACTAAAAATCCACCTGTTTACAGTTGCATTAGAAACATTATAAATGAAACATTTTGATGTGCTTCAATTGTTGACTGTGTTCTATGACTATTTTTATGATGTAAAGCACCTTGAACTGTCTCGTTGCTGAAATCTGCTGTACAAAACAAACTTTGTTGATAGATAAAGGAAGTTCTATTCTGAACTCGTGCGGAACCAACCAGACCAGGCAAAGGAGCGGGTGGAAAATGTCGGAGGGCTAAAAACACAACTGGTCGGTGTTGGAAAACCCATCTTTGAGTTTGTTTGGCAAGTCAGCTGATCTCATCGTTCAGATATACGTCATTGCTGCACCCGGCGCAGCAGAGGACTGACACTTTTCCTTCAGGTTGTGGTGAGCAGATCGCTTCAGGAAAACATGAATGGGGAAAAAAACCAAAGCAGAAAAACAACAAAAGTCTAATAATTGCCGCTTAAATCCCTTGAAGCCAACAGGATCCTTGAATTCACACAAGAAACCATTTTTTTCACAAAAAAATCCATTTTTATTATAAATTATTTGACCAGTTTACATGCAAACTCAACCAGTTATTTTTCCTCTCAGCCCCTGCTATTTTAAACAGCAGCTCTCTTTGAGTCAGAGAACTGCTGCAAGGAAATAGTCACTTGTAAAACTGAAAAGGGGTAAATATCTGTAATGTGTGACTGACAAAGCTGGACAATGACCCAAGTATTGTATTCAAGAAGAAAAATAAATTTTCCAAAGGTTATTGTAAGAGAAAAGCATGTGAATTTACCAGGTGGCTTGGTTGAGACAAAAGGTACGAGCCCAAAGTAGCCAGAGGTCAGAATCTGTCCAGCGATGACGTCCTCCAGAATGTTGTTGGTGCAGTCGTCGTCGACACAGTTGCGACAGGTGGCTCTGCTTTCATCTGGTGTGGAGTAAAACCACATCAGACGATATGGTTTTACTCCGTTTCATCCAAACGGCATTCTGCAGTGTCATCAGCTCATGCCATCTCTTTACCTGCGATGTTGCCAATGCTGGTTTCTGCTTTAATCAAATTAGAGTTTGGGAGTGTGTTTCCCAGCTCCACCCAGTTGCTGTGACTGTAGAAATCCTTCAGCATTGATAAGAGAAGAAGAACTATCAGTCAATCCACAAAGATTTCAATCTTTTTTAAAAAAAAGGAAAAAAAATATGTTGAATACTTGCAAAGGATGCATGATCTCTCCCAGTTTCTCCCTTGCGGTTTCATAATTCCCCATCCTGTTGTTGGCTTTGACAGCAACCATTCCCTCTGTGATGATCCTCCTTCCCTGAACGAACTCCTCCTCGTCAAAGTGGAAGCTCGGTTTGAAGGCGTAGCGGATGTCCACTCTGATATTCCTCAGCTTGATGGATGTGATGGCTTGACGGAAAGCCTTCGACGACTGTGAGGCGCCGCAGGCAGCAGCAACGCCTTCTGCAGTGAAAGGCTGAGCCTGAAAACGCACATACACAGCGTTACCAGGACTAAAAGAGATCAGTTTCTAGAAAGAATAATGTAACAGGAGTGTATTCCTACCGGGTAGTTGAAGTTTGTTCCTTCAGTCAGGGCTACAGAGCGGCATGCCTGCACGGTTGCATTCAGAATGGCTTGCTCTGTAATTTCTTGGTGATTTAAAGAGCCTCCAGGCAATATTTCAAATGCCTGCACTCCGATGTGCAGGAGGAGGAAACAAAGCACAGCAAACACCGAGCGGATCATAGCTCCAACTGTCTGAAAGGAAACAAATATCTACAATTTAGATCTTCAGTCACTTTTGACACTACAAATATTATTCTAGTCAGTTTTTAATACATCTTTTTAAAAGCTCAACAATAGTTAAGTGAAACTACAAATTCAGAAACTTTTAATAAAAAAAAATTGATGCATCTTTTTCAATTTATCTTCAATGTCATTTAGCTAAGCAACTTGAAATGTTTTGTCATTACGTAAAGTTTTAGAATAAATTTGTCTCAACCCTTAGACCCTTTAATCAGATTAGAGTTTGAGGTGCTGAAGTGGCTGTGGAAATCCTTCAACATTTCTGCTGAGTACTTGCAAAGGATGCAAACCAGGAACGGTTTCTCATTCAGAGACTTGAGTTTTAATTTTCACTAAGGTTGAAGTCTAAGCTGTTAAAAAAAGCATAATTTTGGACTGTTTTATTGAGTACAAAATCTGTCTGGGAGCGTTGTCCTGTTAAAACACCAAACTGCGTCCACAAATTTAATTTAAGGGTAACCTAAACTGTCACTCGCAGATTAAATGAAATTGGTTTTGATCTAAATAACTGAAGAACCTTTAAGACTAAACACATATCATGAAGAGAAAGACCCAACAAAGAGTCTCCGGCTCCAAATTTAAAACCTTTAGGCATAAACTTTGTCTCCCACGTACTTACCAGGATTATGAACACTTTCGATTCTGTTCCTTTGGTACCATCAAGCTCAGCTTTAAAAACCTAAACAAAACAGTTTAAATCACTTTGAAAAGGCCATTTTGAAACCGTTAAAATATTTATTGGATGTGATGATTAAAAGTTTTACCAAACCATAAAATATTAATCTTGGAAAGTCAGAAATGCATCCCAATTCTAGCTTTCCATGATAAGAGTCACCTTCGTGTCGGATCCCTTTCATAGATGTTAAAGAAAAAACCTACTCACCTTGCTGCTGTTCAGCAAACTTTGTGGTGATTTTGTCAACACTGACCTTATAAGGGTCAGCTTCAGGGCGGAGTCACGCTGGACTTGTCCTGCTAGTTACTTCTAATCACAACATTATGCAAAGATCATGTCTGCACGTTGGGATTACTATTTTATACAGACATGGAAATTAAGTGTTGACGAGAAATTTGCTGCTATAGTGAATAAAACTTATTCAGACAAAGGTGTCTATGTTCTGCTAAGGAGGAGGGCGGGGGAGTGTAACAGCGTTCTTTACTTTCATTTTTATTGAAACCACAGCTTGATTATCTGCATACTTCTCATATTTCTATAGATGATTGATAGTATGGTGGATATCAAATACTTCCTTTTTGCAGGCAGGCAGGTGCCAGGCAGGTGCCAGGCCTAAAGTTTAATAAACACTCACTTCAGTTACAGGATGCAAAAGCCACTGAGCAGGATTCCTGCATGTTCACTTTTGGTTTCTTAAGAGACCAAAGTTCACTTTGTTACATAATTCAGATGTTGGAAAAATAAGTTAATAGAAGCTTAACCAATAACTAAAAAAAAATAGTCCCCTCACTGCTGCTGCTGCTGTAACTAAGGAAATGAGAGGTTTAGAAATGTGGTTTTAAGGAGGTTTAATAAAAGACATTAAATTAAAGACATTTAATTTGAATTAATTAAACTAAAACCAAAAAAATGGGAGTGTAGCATGAGAGTAAGTAGGATCATTGCAGCAATATTTGAGTTGCATTTGCAATGTGATGCACATGTTCAGTCCACCTGGTGTTTTATCCACAATATATAACAAAAAAAAAACATTATGCATTAGTGTGACGAGTCAAAACTCTTTGGTTAGCTAAATATTAAATTTTATCATCTTGTAAAAAGATGAATCTATTTGTCATAAAGTTTTAAAGAAAAACTTTAAACGACTGAACCGTTCACCTCCACATCCGACTTCTCCAGAACTAAATCTACTTGTATAGTTTTTTTCAGCTTTAATAAAAATATTAAATGATTAATTTATTATAAATTACAGTCTTTTTCTGAATTGTCAAACAGGATCACAGAAGTTCAGTGTTCCTTTCATATCTGATATTAAAGGTAAGATTACATTTCTCCTGCTTGGCTTGTTGAAACTTTCTGCTTCAACTTATCTGATCATCTAGGAATGCATCCGGTCGTAAACATGGACCAAACCGGTTGGTTGACAAGAAAGTTTTCCACTTTCATCGGCTGTCATCATGATTTGCAGGTTGTGAATAAAAAAAGTGCAAAAATCAGACAGACAGAGCTTCACTAGATATATTTAATAATATACAAAACTTACAAGGGAAGTTGTAGGAACCACAAGCGACGGACCACAGGCAGCGAGCCGAGCAGTTTAACAGACATACGAGGAGAAACCAGCAAAGAACAACAAACAACCGTGGGATTAAATATGGAGGGATGGGTGGAGAAAAACATTAGATACAGGTGATCAGATCAGGTGAGTGGGAACAGCTGTGGAAGGGAGGCAAGTGGCAGGATGAGGGAAAGTGAATAATAACAGAGAAAAGGCAACAAGAAAATGATTGAAACACAAATCAAAACCAAAACTCAGTACAATATGAACATGGTGTGATTGCGTTTGGGTCAGGGATTAAATATTTTCTAGCATGGATGAAATAATTGCCATTTGTTTTTGGTTTCTTTACTTTATTCATTTAAACAGTTTTGACCAATTTTCTAGGATTAAATGACTGACATTCATCAGCTCAAAACCTTCAAATAATCAGTATAATATATAATAATCAATAATATAATATATTTGTCATGAGTATGTAGATGTATGCACTGTTTACTGTAGCATTATGAAGTACAGACATGCAGTAAAAGAGGATGCATCGACCGCAGATTGCTTTTATTTTATGTTCCTTTAATTGTTAGTATTAAGCAGTATGAGCTCTGGGTGTTTGATGTGATATTAAAATCCATTGATACATATATGATTTCAGTAAATTTCAATGTGTAGCAGCTAAACCTGTGTATTTTCCAGGTACATAGTTTATAGTGCAATGAAGTACATTCAGTTGTTGTCAGATGCTGTATATATCAAACATAACTTAAAAGAATTTTGACTTTGAAATTGGCGTTTGCCTCTTTAAGAAGCTCCTAATCTGTGTGACACTCTTCCTTCAGCGTGTCATCACAGCAGTGCTTCTCCATGATGCTGTTTACAACTGTTCTTAGCAGTGCTGCTCTGAGAAGTAGTTGCTGTGATGAACTAAGCAGATTCAGAGTTCAACCAGGAGTTAGCTAATTGTTGCTGCCACTAGTCTGGAGGGGCAGAGTGGGAAATTGCAGGAGAGGGTGCTTTGTGAGGTGGAAGCTCAAATGTATGGAAAATAGGTGGCGTATTGTATGAGCTGGAGTTATCGACTGCCACAGGAGATTCAAGGATTCATGAAAGAATCAAAGCAGCATTGGTTTTGATGAGGGAATAAAACTGCAAAATGATATAAAGCTAAAAAAAAAGACATCCCCATGTAAGAAATCTCATCCTGTTTGACATTCTGATCAAGACTGTCATGAAAATACTTTGAGCTGAGATATTCTCAATGCAAAGTTTAATACTGGGAACACCTTTTCAAGGTTTCCTCCAGACAGGAAAATTTGAAAACATCACTTGATAATTATATGTTATTGAAAGATTGGAGGATTAATACCTGAACACCAACTATAAAGTTTTAAAAATGCAAACATTTTAAAAAGACTTACATAAGTAGTCAATGCTAAGTCTGGTGGGGGCACAAGTAAAGCCTGGAGGCCCGCCAGACTTATAATACACCGGGAGAAACCCTGACTTTTTAAAGTGTCTGCAGCAAGGTCAGGTTTCAGTGTTTCTTATACATAAAGTTTATTCTATCTTTACAGAAAGTCGTCTAATTGGATGTGCAGTTGAAGTGTTTTGTACGTAAGAATTTCTAAAAAAAACAACAAAAAAACAAAAAGCTGTAACACTCAACTTTAAGTTCACCTTGGTGTATTTCCATATCGGTGCCACCTTCAGACATGACATAGTTGTTGTTTTGTGTAAGAGAAATTGGTTTTGAAAGCAAAAACTTAATTTTCTATTCAATTCTGTGAAAAAGGAAAAAAATCTAACATTTAGTTAGGATCCGATTTTCCAACATGGTTCATAAGTTGGAAAATTCAGATGATCACCGTCCGGGACTACAAGGAAACTTTCAGGAATGTGAAGACAAAGAAAAGTAAAGCTGAGTAATCCACTCTTTAAGGACCAAGATGCAGCAGAGTTACTGCAGATCTCCACGTTGCCTACTTGATCCACAACCACCAGCTGCATTTTAGATGAGCGGCAGGAAGCCACATAAGTCACTAGAGTTGTGTTATCAGCTGCTGTGGTTACTGATAATAGAGTTAAACCTTTAGCAAAAGCAAATAGCAAACTCCTCTTAAAACTCTCTATAATGTTCAACTACGGTGCTTACATTTAACTTAACTTCAAAAAGTGTTTAAACATTTGATTATGTATAAATTAGGATTAGATATAATATCTACAACCGGGATGAAAATAATATTTACCGGATTTCCATCACCAGTAATCTGTTTTGTGAAATTTAGGATCACAGTTTCAGAGAGTGCAGCAAGAAGCTCAGGATTGTGAAAGCAAAGCAAAGAGACACAGAGAAATCAACTCTTGTAGAGGAAGCTGTGACAGCTGTTGTTACAGGGGTGGTTGTTACAGGTTGAGTGGCATTTGCTCGAACAGAGTAACTGCAGATCTCCACGTTGCCTACTTGATCCACAGCCACCAGCTGCACATCAGGTGAGCAGCAGGAAGCCACATAAGTCACTAGAGTTGTATTATCAGCTGCTCTGGTGATGTTCATCGTGCCGCTGCCTTCTCTGAGGCTGACGCTGTCCACACCCGTCCCATTAACGCCATCGCTCACCTGGACGGAGAGCTCCCACATGAACTGGTTGCAGTTTTTAAGGCATCTGTTCTGCAGGCTGAGTTGTTTACACTCTGGTGGAGTGAAATCAGTCACCTGTAAAAGAGTGACGGCAAAAATATATCAATATTTATCCTCGATAACGTGGCAGAGAATCAGGGCCAGTGATTTTATCACTTTATTCTAGTAATTTTTTATTCATTTCTTATTAGCATGGCCCTAATTCTCCATCATACTATGATGTGTTAAAGTGCACGTAGAACAAAACGACACGTTACTTTTGGCAGGACGGTGAGATGCAGCACAGCATAGTTGGTGTCTGCACCTGTAGGAGCCACGGCATTAATCGTCAGAGTGATGACGGTACCGGACGGCATGTCTGCAGGAGCTGTGATGTTCACTGTCCCGTTAGCACTTCCTCCAGCACTAAGTAGTAAACTGGTTGGGTAAAACAGCAGAAGGTCTTGGTCATTGGTGGCTTGAATGATGAAGCGTCCTCCTTCGCCGGTTGTCATCACAGAGAAAGGAACCGATTTTAGTATTCCTGGCTCCAACACGATGTCTAACTCATCCTAAAAGATATTACAACGAGCGCATTTAAGACACAAGAACAGAGATACTGATTTATTTTAAATATTTAAAGGTTTTGCTTTTTACTTGCATCACTTACAACAGTGACAGTGAGAACAGAGGCTCTCAGGCTGGTGGCCGACTGTCTCTGGAAAGCTCTGGAGACGCCGTCGTTGTTCTGGCCCTTCACAAGCACAACAAACTCAACCGATGGGATCCTGTTGAAGCGGACGATATATTCTCCTCCACCCTGGGCCTCCACGGTGCCGTTAACCTGACCTGAACCCGACGATTCGACCAGCGTGACCTCTGTCACCGTGGCAGAGTCGCTTCCAAACAGAGTCACCAGCAGACTGGCATTTTCTCCTTCGGAGAAAAAGAAAAGTTTTTTGATCCAAAGCCGGTTAATTTTCAATACACCCAAACTGTGTTTTCATTACCAGCTGTGGGTCGATTGTCAATTACATCAAATCCTCCAAACGGACCGTCAGACTCCACAATGAAGTCAAACAGGAAGTCAATGGCGCTCTCTCCTGTAAAAGCAGAAAAATACAGTGAATTAAGTTATCTAACCTTTTTATTTAACCACTTTTTCAATCATTCTGTAACATTTAACAGTTAAAATCAGAGTCTTACCTACAACTTTCAGACTGTAGGAATCTTCTGACACCATTCCTATTTCCCAAACTCCTGCTAGTGTCAGCAACTTCACAGTGTGGAGGTTTCCAACCGTCTGGGATGAAATGATTGAAGATCCTGATTTCTTAACATTATTTTGAACCACACCTAAACAAAGAAATTATAGAAACTGGTTAAAAAAAAAAGCAAGTGAAGTTGGTGCAACTTATGAAATGTTTCGACGCTGACCTGAGGGATCGATGAGCGTAAACTCAACATTACTTCCGGTGATGTAAATTGTCAAATTTCTCACTGACTCATCAACTAAAAAGGTAAATTTTTCAGTTCTTCCAGGGTTTCTGGAAGCTTGCAGAAGGGTTACCTGGAAAATTGAAGATAACTGGGCTGGTGAAATCTTTAAACGTGAAAATAAAGCAAGTTAATTTAAATTTGTTTTCTTACCAGAGAGGAGCTGGTGGATTCAGTTAGGATGTTGATGGCCTCCAGCAGATTACTTTTGGAGACTTCGACAGCCTGACCTCCTGAGGTCTGAGCCAGGTCTTTGTACAGCTGACCGTCTGCTCTCGACATCCGGTAGCTTTGTTGCTGGTTCCCCTCTGCTGGTGTTTGTTGACGGATCCCAAGAACATTAGTTATCATGAAGTTCACCTGGAACAAAATGAGGGAACCAATAAACCTGGAAATATTGAGACTTTTTACAAAACAAAATGTAATAAAGCTGAAGTTTGTTTCCGATTGCAGCTTCCGAGATGGGAAATGGCCACCAAATTATTTGCTACATTTGGCAATATAGCTAAAAAACTACAACACCTACACTCTTGAAATCTGGACTAGATTATTGTCAACTATTAGCGGAATATTTAAAGCCCAGTTTGTCATTTGTGAAACCTTTATTTGGATTGTGAAACTTCAATAAAGGTCGATTTCAGTCCTCTTTTTGCATCTGTACACACAAGAAGTCAACTTCTCCTTCTCTGAAATTTCCTTTATTTTGCTGTTATATCCAGTTTTAGCTTTTTTGCTTTCTCTCATGGAAGATGCTGAAGGTAGTGAAAAATTAGGTGAAACTGCCCTTTACCGAAGTGTCACAAAGATGTTTATGAGAGCACTGAATCTGTTTGGTTACAGTGATAACAATTGGGCCAATGCTACCTTCTTTTAATATCTTTCACATTGATTATTCTTGACTGGATCAACAGAATTTACTTTGCTTCTGCAGAATTACTCACCACAGATTTGGTCTGCTCAATGAGTGCAATCACCGGGTTTCTCAGGTGTTTGTCTTTGGCCGGAGCGTCGGTGAAAACGAAGATCTCAGAATTGGGAGGCGCGCCAGTCAGAGCTAGCTGTATGAAGAAACAGAGGAATGCTTTAGTATTTGCTTTTCATATATTATCACTTTTTCAGCATCAAGCAAAGCACCTGAAGTCCAGAAAGACTAAGTTCTGGAGTATCTCCACCTCCAGATGCTGTCAGTGAGTTGATGTAGGCCTTAAAAATTTCTGGGTCTGTTGTCCGTATCAGTGGCCCAAAATCTGCATATTTGATGAAAAACAAAGACATTTTCTGTGTTTTTTATCCTCCAACACTCTTAAATCTTAAATCAACAATAAATAACTGAATGCAGTATTAGAGGGTATAGAACAATCTTTCTTAAACTGCTTTCCCCGGACTACTAGTGGTCCACGGGCGCCCTCTAGTGGCCCGCAAGGTACTGCAACCGTTTATTTGCTGTGACGTTACGCAATCTCAAAAACGTGGTAAGAACAATGGGATAGGCATTGCTAGAAAAAAAAGCTGGGGGATTTAGAAAATATAATATAATTAAAAAAGAATAAGATATTATCTAGAATAAGATTTTGACATACATGATTAAATAGTACTCTTAAAATAATCAATAAACATATACAGATTGTGGTAATTATTGTGGACAAATAGAAACAGTACAAGATACATATATATTTTTAGAATGTAATAAGTGAGTTCATGAAAGAGAAGCGTTAATTAGAAATTTAAATATGAATTAAAGTAAGTTAGATGTGAGGAAATTGTTTCTAAGGTAATCTAGGGATGCAGTTTTTAGCAGTATTTTTTTAGTTTTTAAGAACAGCGGGTATTTTGGGAGGAATATAGTAATTAAAATATTGGATACATACTAGAAGGATTGTGTTTAAAAATAACGATGGATAAATGGCTTTAACCAGGTCACTCACAAGAAACACTGAAGATACAGGTGGAAAGAAAACAAGGCCAGAACCACTTATATGGTTGGAGGAAGGGGAGTCGAACCTGATGTGTCGTTCACGAACGATTCAATTCATTTGTATGACTCTATGCCCAGTCTCAGTTGGTGAGAGCTGTTTGTTTTTTATGACTTTACTTGCTTATAATGCAATGCTCACATGTCAATAATTATTTTTATTTAATTAAAAGTGATTAAATTAATTAAGTACAGTGGCTAAATACTATTGAATTGGTGGATAATTTTATTTTTAATGGTGTGAAAGAGATTTTTGTTTCTGGCACACAACACTTAGTGTAAAGAACAACTTTTTTTTTATTTCCATGTGTTTGACATCACTGGAAATCCACGCTTTCAGAATCTGCAAATAACTCAAAAATAAAAGTTAATTGCTTTGTCGTGGCCAGTCACATTTACCAAACAGTATGGCTGAACAAAGAAAACAGTAATAAGTGCATTAAGAGGCTAATATCTTCATTTCGTTAAAGTTATTTGGTCCTCAGCCTGAAACGGTTTGAGAAGCATTGGTTAAGATTGTACCTGGATCACTGAAAGGAACCAGAACATAAACCGACGGCTCGTCCGCCGTTCCCAGCTTGTTGTCTATTATTGAGGTTGTGACCTCTCTCACTGCAGCGATGTCGTCCCCCATGCTTCCCGTTGTGTCAACCACAAAACACAACGGTTTCCCTTTGAACAGCCCCATCATCCTGAGGAATGACAAACAAACATAGACAAAAATCAGCCTTATTAATTATATAATGGCATCATTTCAGCGAGAAATACTGAATTTATTACTCAAGGAATGCTTTGTCCCCAGCTGCACTGCGAACGTCCTCCAGCAGCTCACTGGTTGCTGCTATCGCCACGTTGGCTGCTTGAGAGTGAAGGTGTCCATGGCTGGAGTCCAGCGTATCTTTGTTGATTCCACCTTTTGGTTCAATTAAACTTGTACTATCAGGTACACCGCCATGGCTGCATTTCCCTGTTTGTCATCATAGAAAGAGCACAAACGATTTAACCAGTTTGAACTTGCATAATTACTGGTTTTAGAAATGTACAGGTACCCCAAAAAAAAGCACAAACACAAGGCCAAAGAAAGTCCAATGAGACATCAGGCAGCAAAAGCTCCTAAAAATATTCTGAAAGTTTTGAGGAATGCTCCTTCAGTGTTATATGTAGTATTTGAATTTTCATGCAATGTTATTGCTATGAGAAAACTAAGCTTGCTTTTATTTATGATAATTCTTATTTTGGTGAATATTGTGCAGAAATTAGTGGTTGTTGTCTTCAGCCAAGTTAAATCCATCAGGAACACAGTGCTTTACATTAGCTAATAAATACTAATTAATAAAGAAAAATCACACATAGTTCACCTAAAAAATAAAATGGTCAGATTTTGGAACAGCTGATAGTATTATAAGACTAATCCAATATTATTTGGTTGAATGAAAGTTTTTTTAAAGGCACCAAGTAATTATGGCAACCAAATATTTTTCTTTATTTTCTAAATTTGAATGAAGAATTTTCTGTGTGTTTTCTCAAAGTTGGATGAAAACAATTTTAACCCCCCAGATCAGACCAAATATAGTGCAGCACCATCACAGCGTAAAGTCAGAGAAATGACAAAAAGTGCCAGTTTAAAAAATCAACGCATACAAATATTTTTACCTGAGGGCTTGGAAAAAGGATTCACACTGAAATATCCCGAAGTAAGTATGTTGTTTTGCAGAATGTCGCTCAGAATGTTGTTTGTGCAGTCATCTCCATCACAGCTGCGACAGGTTGCTCTGGTTTTAGCTGCAGATCCAGATTGGAGCAGAAATAACGGATTAATCTGAGCAGAAATTAATACAAAACAAAATCTCTGCCTTTTGTTTGCTGCCAAACACACCTTAAAGTCAGTATATGCATCATCATGTCTTTACCTGCTATGTTTCCAACGCGGACGTTCGCTTTGATCAAATTGGTGTTTGGGAATTTGTGGCCTATTTCCACCCAGTTACTGTGACTGTAGAAATCCTTAATTTTCAAAGAAACAAGAGAAAAAAAAAAATGCAGCTTTCATCTCTGATGTTGAATTAAACTCAGAAATACAGAATTGGTGCACAAACCACTTATTAAAATAAGATTTTCATTTTGTGACGCTTTCTTCCACAAGAGGGCAGCAGAACCAAATGTAGCATGAAACCTGTGTACATTTTAAATTACTGTCAGTGTAATTTGCTTGCTTCCTTTATACATGAGCAGACGGACAATTTTAAAAGTAAAAATGTTCAAAAACAGCAGAATTAATTGCTGTGATTTTTAGGCGGGATGCAGGCAGATTTTCAAAGAAACAAAAGACAAAACTGCAGCTTTTAACTCTGATGATTAAATTTGGAAATAGTGAATTTGTACACAAACTCCTTATTGAAAGCACTTTAAAATTTTCATTTTGCGACGCTTTCTTCCACAAGTGGACAGCGGAATGAAATGTAACATAAAACCTGTGTATATTTTAAATTATTGTCAGTGTTATTTGCTTACTTTTTGCCCTTGTACAAAGGCAGACAGACAAGTTTAAAAGTAAAAATGTCCAAAAACAGCAGAATTAATTTCTGTGATTTTTAGGTGGGATGCAGGCAGATTTTCAAAGGAATAAAAGGCAAAATTGCAGCTTTAGTAATAATAATAATAATGTAAAATACTTTAAAATGATCATTTTGTGAAGCTGTCTTCCACATGTTGGCAGCAGAACCAAATACAGCGTAAAACCTGTGAATATTTTTAATTATTCGAAGTAAAACCTCTAATAGTCAGTGTAATTTGTACAGCAGCAGACGGACAAGTTTAAAAGTAAAAACTTCTGTTCAAACCAGTTGCAGAATTAGTTGCTGTGAATTTTAGACGGAGACCATTCAGAAATACCTGTAAGGTGTGGAGAATCCTTCCGAGACTCGATGTTGCTGAAACAAAGTTCTGCTGCTTGTTGGAGGCCTTGACGACCGATAAACCATCTGTGACTATCTTCTTCCCTTCTTCCAGCTCCTCGTTGTCACAGTGACGACGAGCGCTCAGGACATATTTAATGTCTGTTTGCCAGTTCTTCCTCTGAATCCGCTGAATGGTTTCGATGAAACTTTTTAAGGATTTTGATGCTCCGCAGGCAGCAGCAACAGATGAAGAGGTAAAAGGCTGATGCTGCATAGACATACACACTGTGTTTATCAAAACAGAGCCTGACTGGGGTGAAAATGAGGTAAGAAGACGTGAATTTGTTTGATTCTTACAGGAAAAGTGAAATCCCTGCCCTCAGACAGCGCTAGGCTGTGGCACACTTGCACTGTGACATTTAGGACGGCTCTCTCTGTGATGGCTTGGTGGCTCAGAGACTTTCCACTAAATATACCAAAACTATGAGCTCCAGTCTGCAGAAGCAGGAAGCACAGCACAGCCAAGCCAGACATCACAGCAAAAACTGCAGGGAAACACAAAGTTTGAAGTTTAACACCTTTAACGTCACAACAAGTAAACCTGCAAAGGAAACCTAACACAATTTGTGTCAAATACGTAATATTTGAGTTGGTCTTTTTTTTTATTCTGAACTGTGATCAAGATTCAAGAACTGTTTTTTCTTCAGATTTTTCATCATTGTGGTCAGATTTTTAAACAACATTCAGCACCGTTTTTTTTTATTTACTTACTCATATACCCATTAAAATGAAAACCGGTTTGTTTTTAAGTGATTTTAAAGAAGCAAGTAGCTGAAAATAAAAAAATATACAGGAAACTGGAAGAACTGTGTTGCATCTTCCTTCCTTTCTTTCTTTCTTTCTTTCTTTCTTTCTTTCTTTCTTTCTTTCTTTCTTTCTTTCTTTCTTTCTTTCTCTCTTTCTTTTTTCTACATCTAAATATGTAATAAATTTCAGCACAAAATTTTAAATGTCCTGAAATAAAACAGGAAACATTATCCTTTGTCAAAATCTCATAGAATTGTAACTTTTGATGAATTAGTCTTTGATATTAACAATTTCTTAAATGTACTTAAATTAATGAAAAAGGATGTTTTATGTTAGGATTGCAGATTTTAACATTTTTCAAGAGCAAAAACAATGTTGAGGGCGAAATACAAAACGCCACGCTGCCCTTAAAGTATCTTTCTCATCTGGGTTTCTCTTCATTATCCCTTGATTTTATTTAACAGCCGAATGAATTCAAACTTTTTTAGTTTAGCTTAAGTTCAAACATTATTCTTAAATTGTGAAACATTTTTCGTCAATAAGCGCGTAAAGAGAAGTAGGGAAAAAGTATTTTTTACCTGGGATGTGGCAGATGTCCTGACAGAAATGTTTCTGAAGCGTAGGTGTCTATAAGTTTATGATGGTTTTTTCTTCAGAAGGGTGGAGTCTTTCAGATAGAGGAGGTGACACATTGATCAGCATGTAATCGTGATCTTTTTACGCAAACAAAGAATGAAGGTCAATAAAAAACATTTATAGCTGCTTGTTACACTGTAACCTTCAGATTTATTTCCATGGAAGTTTCATTTAAAAAAAAAAACACCATAAAAATCTCTTTCATATGTTTAAGTTTCAATTTACAAAAAGTTCAAATTTTGAAAATTATCAAGGAATAAATTAGTGAACATTTTAAAAATACCTATTAAATGTACAGTTAAAATTTTATACTTTGATTCAGTCAATTGAAAAACTCAACTTTTTTTCACTGTTTGATATCAAGTCAAACTAAACTTTTGCTGTTGGACTTTTATCATCAGTTAGTAGTTTATATACACCAATGTTCCCTTTTTTCATGAACCTAATCTAACCAAATTAAATAAGAGTTCATGTTTTACAACATCAACCTGGTCTGTGATATTAGAATAACTACTTTTTGAACTTTGTGTCAAACATCCCCACAACTTTCTCACAATAGTTTGCTGAAATTTTGCCTCATTCCTCCTGGTAGAAATGCTTTAACTAGGTCTGATTTGAATATAGTTTTGATCAGACACACACATTTTCAGCTAGATATTGTAAAAAATGGTTTGAGTTTTTGTCCATTTGGAGTTTCTGTTCCAGTTTTAACTTCCTGAATAATGTCTTAGGATGTCACTTCAACATTTGCACATATTGCACCATCTTTATGATGTCGCCTATTTTCTATCTGCAGCAAAGGAAAGCCACAACAAGAATCAGTCCCTAATTAGACTTTTAGAAGTCAACATTTGAAATTAATAATACAAAGAAACATCTAGACTTCAGTGCAATCAATTAAGTTGTGCTTATGTAAACAGTTTTGGTAATTTTCTTAATATATCCAATTATAAAAACAAGATGTGGTTATGACATAACCACTAACAGTGATGTTAGTGTGATGCAAAGAGGCAAACAGCAAAAAGGTCACAAAACCACAAATGAGAAACTACAGATTGTAAAATAAGGAAGCAAGTTCAGTTTCCAGACAGCAAATAACTAAAAATATGTGTAATCATTCCTTATCTCTATGGATAAAATTTCAAAACAAAGTATAGTCACTTTGAGTATCTGAGTAAGGCCCAGGTTAATAGACATGTATTAAAACTGTCTGTTTTCAGAAGTGAGCAAATAAGAATCTGATTAAAATAGTAAATGAAAGAAGTTAAATGAGATTTGACGTTGGTAATGTTCTTAAAGACCTTATAAAATGTGTACCAATGTAACAGAATGGTGACATCATCATACGGCATTGAGACATCAAGTGTTGCAAGAGTCCAACATTTCCCAGGGAAATACGAACACAAACTGCAGGACGTCATGTTTTCTAGAATATTTTTTATTACATATTTGATGTAAAATTGTCAAATATGTAATAAAAAAAAAAAGACAGAGGAAGCAGGAAATGTACAGATATGAGCCAAGATAAACAAACATCCCTGTAGACAGAGAAGAGAACTGCAGACTCTGTTCAGTAAAAATGATTTAACCTTTTAACTCAGACTGTGACTCCAGATCGGGAAAGTCTTCTCTGCTGTGGTTTAAACCCGAAGATTACAAAGAATTTAGTCCCATTTGCATCTATCTGTTTTAGAGGAAGGATCAGAGCTATTTTTATCCTGTTTTGTTTTATTTATACACAGTTTAGTGACTGTTATATCAGCTAAACTTTCCCAAAAAAAGAAAAGTTGGTATTTTAAATAAACAGTTTACTTTTTCTAATCACTGTTTTGTTTATCCCTGAGAGTAAATTTAAAACATACAAAAAAAGGCATCATTTTATTTTAGGTGAAGATGTGGAATAAAATGAACAGTTCATCTCTGTTAAACCAGTTCCCCAAAGTAGAACAACACCAAATGGCTGTAAAATGCAGGACATTAGTGTTCCTGTTCATCTGGCTTAATCATTTCCTTGACTGAGACAAAGCCACACCCTGTACCCGTCACGAAGGTGAGGCAGCAGTACATGCAATTTCAGCAATAGTCAAGTGATAACGTGATTGTTATTGCTTAGCTGGAAATCGACTTAAAGATCTAAGTAACTACTGACGGGTGCGAACACCAGTTGACCCAAATTGTCTCCCTCAGATGAGAGAAATGATTCAGGAGCCAAAGGTAGGTTAGGATTGCGTCTTCTCTGTTGTTGAAACATGAACTCTGACCTTAACTGAGGCATGTCAGGTCTGAGAGGGTTTAAATGTTATTTTCTGTGATCCCTGGATGAGTTATTGACACATTCTTGCACTGTAAAATATTTGAGCCGCATTCAGTTGTGTCTACTATGTTGTACCCCGTAAAGAAAGAAGATAGTAGTCAAATAAATTTAGTGAGTTTTAGATTTTGAACCTAAAGTCGAGTTTGTGAAAAATAAACGTACAGTAGTAAGTTGTGTTTAGGTTTTATTCATTTTGTCAAACCTCCAAGAGTAAATACACGAGAGCTTTTTGTGTAGCACTTAAAAAACTGAAAGAAGAAGACAGGAGTGGGAACTATTTCCCAGAATGCTTAGCGGGATGGTTTTCTATCCTGAGATGGAAGTGCGTTACATTGATTTGACTCTTGTTATTAAGGTTAAGGTTTATTTTATTGTAATTCTCAGTTTTCAAAGCTTGAAGATAATGTCCTGTTAACACTAAATGTTTATGAGCAGAATTTAATCAAATTCATTATCAGATCAGAAATTTTGTTCATGCAATTTGAAACAAGAATTTTAATTATTCTAAAGTAAAATAAATATTTTTTTAATTGATTTTGTGAGTAAAAATAATCGACGTTTGTGCTCTTCATGTGAGGACAGTTTTTTCTCGCATACGGTAAGATAATTATTTTGTTTTGCTAAAACTCAGAATTTTAGTTAAATGAACTTAAAAAACAATGCTTAGACAACTTGTCTCCTGTTGCTAAATCAACTTCATGAACTGTAATTTCTGAGTTAAAATCAAAACAATTTTCTTATTTACTTTAATTGCATTTTCAAGGCAGCAGGTGGACTTTCATTTTCAAGTTAAACCACCTTTAAATGTTTCACAGTGTGCTGTAATTTGGGTTGGCTGAAACACTGAAACCTGAGAAGGTTCCAGTGTTTCATGTTTTCTCTATTTGTGGACGAAGCTCTCACTCTGTTTCACTGGAGTGTTTTCCACATTTATGGAGATTAATGGCTTTGATTCTTATCTCGTCTTAGTTTTCCTTAGATTCAAAGAAAACTAAGTCTTGATCCTTTTCGCCTACTTCATGCTGTTAAGTGGGCTCCACTTGAGTGATTTTTTTTATAATATAGTTCTGGTAGCCATCAGTCCTGGGTGTAGCTGAAGAAACTGAACTCATTTTACCCAGGAAATGGTTAGCAGAGTAAATTCAAAATTTCATAAAAGGATAATTATTTTCCAAATAGGAAGTGGTTAGTCTGGAAAGCTTTTTCTCAGTATTTTGTATTTACTCATTTGAAATATTTAATCAAATGTAGGATGACAAGAAGAACAAATTTATGAGGGAGTTAATACTTTCAACACAGTGCATAACACTGATATGTCATAAAAGAAAATAGGTCATGTTTGTTCTAAATCTCAGTGCTGTATTATTTTTTACAGCATAAACAAATATTAGCTTCTTTATGCATATCAGCAGAGGATATATGTAGATCTTGCTAAATATTAATTGCATTTCCCTTTCTGGTATTATAGACTATAACAGCACAAACTAATATTTTATTTCCAAGTGCACAGACTAAGATTTTCCTGGTTTTATTGGTCTCTCTGATGAATTTATAGAAAGCTCTCAGCTGTTTGTTTCCTTAAGCACACACCTCAGATTCCTTCTGACGCTTCCCCTGCATGCAAACACCTGAATGGTCTCTTTCTCAAAGACTCAGTTGGTTTAATTTTTCTCTCACGCTGCGACACTTTGCTCAGACAACAGAAAATGTACTTTGAGCTTTCTATCCCAACACTTCCTCAAGCAAGACTCTTAGTGTCATTAACCCTTTGCTGCAACATGGAAGAAGAAGTTGCAAAGATTAGTCAGTATAAATTGGATAGATTTATGAATAAAGTTGGTGTCATATGCAGAAATTAGAAGCATTCTTTGTTTATTAATTTTCATTTCTTGTGTAATTATTTTAATTAGCGGCTGATTGTTATGGCTAGTCAGGGGTTTGTTGATAATTTTGGTATGTTGTAATTTAAAGCAGCATCAGACGGGACTTTACATGTTGCTCTTCTCAAAATAGAAAGATAGCAACATTTTAATAATTAAATGTCATTGCCAGAAGCTTTTAGTACATTTTGCATGCAAAACGAGCTGAAAAACATGTGTTCTGGTTCTTAAAAACGTATAGTAAAGTACAGTATGTAACATAAGCAACATAAAAATATAAAATTTAGAGGATAACAACCTCAAATAAATAACTAATCCCGTTATTAATTTAGAAAACTGTGCTCATGCAAACTTGCTTAAAATCAAAATCAGATGCAGTGGCGCCACCAAGAGGCTACACAGGGTAACAGCAGCCCAGATAAACATGATGACACCCCCCCATTTGTTCTGCCTGACAATATTAGGAATATTATTTTATATGGATCAATTCAGGAGTGAAAAGAGCAGATTTCCATGACTTACACTATATTTTTTTATTTTTATTTTAATATATAAATTTTTGTATTGTGTAATATTGTCAATCCAAACATACCATTCTTACTTCAAATGTAAAATCCTGGAAGTTAGAGCGTTTTACTAATAAACTACTTAATATTTAGAGCTCATAATAACACCTTTGACAGATACACCAACTAGACAGCACTTTGTGAGACAGACTTGATTTTGACCAAAAATATTGTGGACCTCGTCTCAAAAACCCTAATGTCCTTGAAAAAGATACACAAACACCACAATTAGCAGTGTACATAAGTGTGCATATGTCGTAGCCACAAACAAATGATTTTTTAAGCTCTTGTCTGTTAAAATAAAATGTAAATGTCTTCTTTGATGCCCTAATCTTGAAGGTTTATGTGGCTCCACAGTTTGGATGTTTGGATTGGGAGTAAACTCTGCACACGTGCTAATTAAGAGCAACAATTGCTGTATTACTTACTACCTAATCTTAGATGTTTGTGCTTTGATATGAAGTTTGCACTTTGGTATTTTCAGAAGTAAAATTTCTAATTTATCAGATATAAAAAGTAAAGATTTAAACTAACCAGTCACAAAAAAAACAACAGATTCAGAGCAGGGAATTTCCATAACTTATAACAGTAGGCCTCAAGAGCAGACTGATCTTTAGTTTTCAAATTTTTTGTAACTTTATCTCCCTATTTTAGATTCAGTCTCACCTCTCAGCTAACTCTGATCACATCAGGATTCACCTTTGAGTCTTTTTCCAGGGCTACATTTAGAGTTGGCTTAAATACTTGATCTTTTTGAGTTGTTTCATGTAGAAAAAAAACTTTTTGGTAAAAATTCAGTTTTCATATTTTAATTATTGTCAGGAATTACATGCTTTCTCAAAACTTGATCTCATAGGATAATTAATGAATACATAAAGATTAGAACAATTGATTTCAACAATACTCATTTGTCACCAAACTTTGATCATAGAGCTAAACCTTTAACAAAAGCAAATAGCAAACTCCTCTTAAAACTCTCTATAATGTTCAAATACAGTGCTTAAATTTAAACATTTGATTATGTATAAATTAGGATTAGATATAATACCTACCACAGGGATGAAAATAATATTTACCGGATTTCCATCACCAGTAATCTGTTTTGTGAAATTTAGGATCACAGTTTCAGAGAGTGCAGCAAGAAGCTCAGGATTGTGAAAGCAAAGCAAAGAGACACAGAGAAATCAACTCTTGTAGAGGAAGCTGTGACAGTTGTTGTTACAGAGGTGGTTGTTACAGGGGTGGTTGTTACAGGTTGAGTGACATTTGCTCGAACAGAGTAACTGCAGATTTCCACGTTGCCTACTTGATCCACAGCCACCAGCTGCACATCAGGTGAGCAGCAGGAAGCCACATAAGTCACTAGAGTTGTATTATCAGCTGCTGTGCTGATGTTCACCGTGCCGCTGCCTTCTCTGAGGCTGACGCTGTTCACACCCGTCCCATTTGTTGCATCAGTGACCTGGACAGAGAGCTCCCATGTTGACTGGCTGCAGTTGTCAGAACAGTTTGACTGCAGGCTGAGCAGCTGGCACACTGGTGGAGTGAAATCAGTGACCTGCGGAAGAGTGGCAGGAAAATAATATCAACATTTACCCTTAATGATGTGTCAGAATGCATGCAAAACAAAATGAGATGTTACTTCTGAAAGGACGGTTAGACGCAGGACATCATAGTTGCTGTCTGCACCTCCAGGAGCCACGGCCTCAATGGTCAAGGTGACACCAGTACCGGATGGAGTGTCGGCAGGAGCTGTGATGTTCACTGTGCCATTAGCACTACCTCCGTCACCCAGCAGTAAACTGGTTGGAAAAGATGCAGCAAAGCCTTGGTCATTGGTGGCTTGAATGGTGAAGCTTCCCCCTTCGCCGGTTGTCATCACAGAGAAAGAAACAGATCGAGGTGTTCCTGGCTCCAACACCGTGCCTAGGTCATTCTGAATCAACAATAGAAACCAAAATATAAAAGAGATAAGTACAGTGAAACTAATCTATGAAAAGTTTGAAGGATTCTGAATTGCTTCATTTGCGTACAACAATAGTTTGGTTTTGCTTAAGTTTGCTTACAACGGTGACGGTGAGAACAGAAGCTTTTATGTTGGTGGCCGACTGTCTCTGGAAGATCCCTGAAGAAGCTCTGGAGACGCTCTGGCCCTTCACAAGCACAACAAACTCAACCGATGGGATCCTGTTGAAGTGGATGATAAATGTTCCTCCACCCTGAGTCTCTATGGTGCCGTTAACCTGACCTGAACCCGACGATTCAACCAGTGCGACCTCTGACACTGTGGCGACATCGCTTCCAATCAGTGTCACCAGTAGACTGGCATTTCCTCCTTCAAAAAGAAGGAAAAAAAGTGCTCAGTTACACTTAAAAAGGGAATAACTTTTGCATGTTACAAAATTTTGCTTTTTTACCAGCTGCGGGGCGGTTGTCGATCACATCAAACCCTCCCAATGGGCTGTCTGACTCCTTAATGAATTTGAAAAGAAAGTCAATAGGACTCTCACCTGCAAAAAAGGAAAACACAATGAAAAAAAGCCAACAAAAAAAACAGAGGGGAGCTTATAATAAACATCTACGTTATATTTATTGTTTAGGCCTTTTCTAAAGGATCAAACTAAAGACTCAGTGAGTGTTGTTGTTTTCTGTTTTGTTTTTTATAATATAATCCAATGAGCATTCAATATGCTCTGTTGCCAGGCAGATAAGAAAAATCAACCGATCACACCATTTCTTAATGGTAATTATTTTTGCCAAATGAAGATGTAGATTACAAATTTCTTGCAAAGAATACTGTAAACCGAATCTTATGTTGAGTGTTGCCATTGTAGTTTTTAGTGTTACATATTTAATTTTTATATATGCAGGATATGTATCACACTTTCTGTGCAAAAATGTTACAAATAATGGATCGTGGTAAAAAAAATAATAAGTGACAAACAACAGGCATGCACAAGTTTTCAATCTAATATAGTGATTTATGCATTAACAACTGGTTTTCTGATGAACAAAGAGAAATATAGATTAACCAGATGTTCAAAATTAGGACTTCTGGAAATGCCAGCCTTATATTTACAGATGTCTTACCTACAACTTTCACACTGTAGGGATTGGTTGACAAAATTTTTAATTCCCACAATCCTCCTTCTGTTTGCAGCTGCACAGTCTGAAGGTTTCCGACCGACTGGGATGAAATGATTGAAGATCCAGTTGTGTTGGCAGTATTTTGAATCACACCTGAAAAGAAAAGCTCAAAATCTATACACACTGGTTTGTAACGACAACAGCAAAATGTTTGAAACTAAACTAATCCACCTCAACCCAATAACGGAGTCATTTATTTACCTGAAGGACTAATGAGACTAAAATCTACAGAAGTTCCTGTGATGTAAATGGTCAAGTCTTTCACTGTGTCATCAACTACAAAAGTGAAATTTTCCGATTTTCCAGGATTCCTGGATGCTTGCAGAAGGGTCACCTGCAACAACAATACTTTTAAAGGTGAAATCTTCACGCTTCAAACATTAAAACAAAATAAATAAATAAAGCTATTCTGTACCTGAGAGGAGCTGGTGGATTCAGTTAGGATGTTGATGGCCTCCAGCAGCTGACCTTTGGTGACTTCAACAGCCTGACCTCCTGAAGCCTGAGCCAGGTCTCGGTACAGCTGACCACCTGCTCTCGACATCCGAACACTTTGTTGTTGTTGGTTGTCTGCTTGTCTTCGACGGCGAAGGCCAAGTACATTAGTTATCATGAAGGTCACCTGAAACACAACGAGGTGGGCAAAAACCTCATTCACTGAATCTGCGTGCAACCTAAAACATTAGAGATGATTCTTCACGTTTTTTTTTTAAGCATCAAACTGCCTGGGGACATGCAGCTCATGTACAGACACTGACCGTTTGCAACTACGTCACTTAATCATTCGAGGCGCCATGATGGACGTTGGAAAGGAGGATCGGGAGTATTGAACTGAGCGACTGAAACCGTTTTCCTAAGTTGTTTTTGTCAGTTTATTCATGGCTTCTTCTTGTTCGAGTCCAGCTAATTTGTCTTTGAACGCAACACACCTGGTTGGGGCTTACAGAAGCCTGAAACAGCTAAGCTCAGAAACCGACCCGTACTTGTTCCCTCCTGTCGTGTTCATCAAATTACCGACTTTTCCTGAATTCACACCACATGATTTATGTCACTATGTCATAAGCAGCGTTTCCCCTTAAACCGGAGCAGCCTTAAAAACGTACAGCAGACGAGACACTAACCAGTTTTTTTTTTTTTTTCCCCATACATGGTAGGCTACATGATGGCGGGGCACTGTTTCCATGGTTACCAAAGGTTAGACGCGTACCTTCACCATAATGCGATATTTGACGTCTTTCGAGCGCATTGGTTGTTATGACGTCCGTGAAGGCGGAGTGGGCGGAGTTTAGGAGACAGTGACGTCACGTGCAAAGGGTCAATACATTAGCTTGAGGAACTATCAAACATAAATATACACTAGTATGTAATATCCACACAAATAAATAAATTGATAAATTCTAAATCATGCAGATAAATGTTTTAGAAACAGAAAAAACATAATACATTTAGAAAGCGCTTCAGTCTTAAACTGTGGTCATGGAAACACCGGTGTTCCGCGAGCACCCCCTAGTGGTCAAGTAAACAACCGTTTATTTGACGGTATGTTGGTTCAAAGTGCGACGCTCCATTAATTACTGAAAACAAGGACTTTTATTGCATGACCAGAGACTCACCACAGACTTGGTCTGCTCTATGAGTGCTAGCACTGTGTTTTTCAGGTAGTCATCTTTAGCCGCTGCATCCGTGAAAACGAAGATCTCCGAATTGGGAGGCGCACCAGTTAAAGCCAGCTGTATGAAGAAATTACAGAACAAGTTTTTTCTTTTTTTGCTTCTAATACATAATCAACTCTGTGGTATAAATCGGATCACCTGAAGTCCAGAAAGGCTCAATTCTGGAGCATCTCCACCTCCATTTGGTGTTAGTGAGTTGATGTAACTCTTGAAAACCTCTGGGTCTGTTGTCTGAATCAGAGGCCCAAATTCTGTGATTTAAATAGAAGTCAGTGATATGTATATTCTACACCACTTGGATTTATGTTTTTTTTTTTTTTTACCCTATTTTCTTTATTTAGTTGGCAATACAATGACTATAAAGCATGTGAAAACAACAGGAATAATTTCTGTCATGATTGTTTCACCATAGCTTAAATTCAGAACACTGAAGGTGAAACCATGAGGAAGAAAATACAGTTCAGCCCTGAACATTGGGATTCTACCTGGATCATTGAAGGGAACGAGAATGTAAATTGAGGGTTCGTCTTCTGTTCCCACTTTACTGTCAATAATCGATGATGTTACAGTCCTCACTGCGTCAATGTCATCCCCCATGCTTCCTGTCGTGTCCACGCAAAAACAAAGGGCTCTCCCTTTGAACAGTCCCATCATCCTGAGGTGCAACAAGCAAAATGCAGAGGCAAAGCCGTTCATTTGTTTTCTATTATTCTATAAAGAAATTCAAGTAAAGAGAAAATAAACAGCTTCCTACTGAAGGAATCCTTTGTCTCCAGCAGCACTGCGAACGTCCTGTAGCAGCTCAATGGTTGCTGCTATCGCCAAGTTTGCTGCTCGGTTGTGAAGATACCCATGTTCAGAGTCAAACGAATCTTTGTTGATTCCACCTGTAGGCTCAATTCCTTTTGTTCGATCAAATGACCCTCCATGGCTGCATTTTCCTGCTCATCATCATTCAAACAAAAGAATATTTAGTTGTTGACACACTCTTTTCATATATACAACCTTTTTTGTGACCTTTCTTGCCACAAGTGGGCTGCAGAGTAAAGTATAACTACATTAATAATACTATTAGACAACCAAATAAAGATATTTACCTGCTGGTTTTTTAGAAAATGGATAAGGTGAAAAATATCCCGAAGTAAGGATTTGTTCCTTTAAGATATCCTCCAAAATATTGTTGCGGCAGTCCTCACCATCACAGCTGCGGCAAGTTGCTCTCGTTATGGCTGCAGATCCACATTAGATTTAGTATATTTGAATATAATAACATAAATCCACACAAAGCAAAACAACACCTTCTTTACCTGCTATTTCTCCAACTTCAGCATTTAATTTGATCAGATTGGAGTTTGGGAATGTGTTGCCTATCTCCACCCAGTTAGTGTGACTGTAGAAATCCTTCAAAACAAAACATACCACTGTATAAGTAGCAAGCTTTTTTTGTGACTTTTCCTGCCACAAGTGGGCAGCAGAGTAAAGATAATCAACATAGACCTTTGGCAACCCTTGTCCGCAGATTCAATGAAGCCCCACCCAACTAATAATGTCAAGTGATAATTTCTCATGAGTGACAGTTTTAGGCAGTAAGAAAATAAAATGCAGTATCAAGGCTGCAGCAGATATACCTGTAAGGTATGGAGTATCTCTCCCAGAATTGATGTCGCTAGAACAAAGTTTTGCTCCTTGTTTGAAGCCTTCACAGCTGTTAAGCCAAGTGTAATGAGAAACTGCCCTGCTGCTATGCTTTCATCATCACAGTGATGACTTGGACTCAGCACATAATCCTTGTCTACTTGGTGGTTACTTTTCTGGATCCGCTCAATGGTGTCGATGAAACTCTTGGTTGATTTTGATGCGTCACATGCAGCTGCTACAGCCCCAGCAGAGAAAGGTTGTGGCTGCACACATACACACAAATGCAGGTGTTTCTTTTGCTTCAACAAAGCAGTTTTAATCGAGAAAAGAGTAAAACTTAATGGTTTAACTTAAATACTTACAGGAAAAGAGAAGGTCTTTCCCTCAGACAAAGCCAGTGCACGGCACACCTGTAGAGTGACATTTAGGATTGCTCTCTCTGTGATCACTTCATGAATTAACGAGTCTCCATTAAAATAATTAAAAACAATATTTGATATTTTAAATCCTTCAACTCCAGTCTGCAGAAGCAGGAAACACAGCACAGCCAACTTGGTCATCCCTGATCTCACAGACAAAAGCTCACGCAGAACTTCAAAATCCTTCAAAACCTGCGAGACATAAAATGAGTTTTAAGAAACTCGTTAACAAATTTTAAAGGCATTCATTTCAGAAATACAAGCCAAAAATATAACAGCATTTAACAAACTGTGCTGGATCAGTTACAAAATTTAATCCCATTATAAAATTATGCTTCAGCTGAAACATTTAAAAAAAAAAAAGTCAAGTTAAACAACAAAGTAATATTAAAAGTACTTATCCGAATGAATTATAAGCATCTCTTTTGAACACAGTAATTAGTTTTTATTATCAATGACTATACTTTTCCCAACAACATCCCTAACAAAAAACAGCCAAAAGATTTTTAAACAACTTCTCTACTCACATATGTGTAATTAAATTCAAAACATATGTATTAAGCTAGTAACTGTCTTTATAATTCACATTTAGAAATTCTTTCAAATATTACAAATGTGATTGAAAAACTATTCACAATTGATTAAAAAAATTACATGTAAATATTTTCTGTACCTGATTTCCCGAGCTCTCCTGGTCGTAATGTTCGTTTGGTGCTGAATCTTTTTCATTTCTTCCTTTTATCCTTAGTTTTTCAAAGATAGGCTCCTCCTGATCGTTTCAGAAAGGTGTAGCCTTCCAGTCAAACTCTGAGTCAATTTACAAGAAATCTTGTTCAACTGGAACTATATATCAAACTGTGTTTGTTTTAATTTATCAAATGATCAAACATCATACGGAACTGGGGTGTTTTTCATAATTTAATCCGAAATTAATTAACAAATGTCTTTAGTTTTTATGGTCAAAATTACATTGATATAGATCCTGCCATCAGTTTCACAATATCAAATGCACTTAATTATGAGGTTAATTAAAGTTAATCACAAAAACCTTTCATCAGTGTGCCACCACATGACCTGCTAACATAATTTCAATTAAGACAGCAGAGTGGATGCTTTTGAAGGAACAGCTGTTTGAAATCATTCTTCTTCTGTCAGCTGTTATAGCCTCTAAGGAAATGCAATTCTGCCTAAAAACACTGGTCTAAGTACAACATAAGGTAGGAAACATTGTGTAAAATGAATTTTTATAAGGAAGTTTGGTGCCGTTACATTTTTTATGCTGCACAATGAAACTGAATGTTGCAAAGTTTAAGTTATTGCTTTGCAACAATAAGATTGACTGGTGATAAACGGTCAGATTTTATGAGGCTGATTAAAAAAGAACTAAACTGGTTTTGCACAGAAACTATTGAAAAATGTTTGGCTTTCATTCGATGAAAGGGGTGTGTGGACCTGCTTTTGGCTTTAAGAAAGTTGGCACCTTTTATAAAAACAAACAGTGTAAGGAGTCAAACCGAGCTATTTTGCTAGGCTAGCTCTATGTAAACAAAGGAGATATGACCAACCTAGGGTTATGAAATTCTACTCCCTGCAAAACAAGCCACCACTTTTACATTTTACTTAAGCTGAAATGAAGCTTTGTGTGGGAAGAGTGCTAAACATCATGAGTATTTTTGCTTAAAATATTTTTCTCTATGAAGAAAGATAATTTATCACTTTATAAATGAGTTTGTTAATGATATTAAGCATTCTCCAAACCTATCTACCAAATAAATATCAGTTGCTGTGTATGGATAGTGCGATGTTTTTCTAATGACCAATGACCAAATCTCGAATGTGTTAATGTGTTTTGTTTCTCCTTGAACAGATTTTCGCTGGTGTGTGTACAGTTGTCTGTATTTCCCATTATCTAATGGCCTGGGGTTTAAGGAGCTGCAGGATGACTACACCTTGATAATACCTTGTTGGTAGAGTGGCACTACTTGATTTTCAGGAAATGTTGTCCAAACATTTCCTGATAATCAAGAACTGGCAAAACAATAAAGTATTGTTCTGCGAATACTTACCGAGTAAGGTGTGCTTTTATTGAACAATACAAGAAGGTATGCCCTCATGCACTGGCAGTCGCAAGCATCAAGTCCTGCACACATATACAGAATAAACATAAACAACTTCTCTGCCAACTATTAACAAAAAGCTAAACATGTGACAAACTATTTGACTTGACTTAGTTAAGCATTTGTGAGATCAGACACTGATGTTGGATGAGATTTCCTGTTTACAGTGTTCACTACAGTATCTCTTGGGTTGGATTCCGGGTTATGTAAATACCTCCAGACTCATTAAATAATGACAATTTAATCCAAAGTTGGCACTTTTAATGGACTTTCAAGGCAACTTCTAGAGCAGCTTTGCATTAAAAGTGTCATTATTTACCAAATGACATTTCATGACAACAATCATAGAAATTCATAAAGACTCCTTCATCTTCATGACAGGTGTCATGTCAGCCTTATGCACACCCAGTCAAATAAAGTGTTACCATTTTAAAAACATTTTATATAAGCTAAAGGAAAGACAAAATAACCCAACATGTTTTCTTTTGGAAAAGGGGTCAGGAATTTATGTCTTATGTAGTTAGAAAATCAGGGGCTATAAATATTTCTTTTTGGTTATGCAGAGAATTTCTTTATATTTCTAAATTTCCAAGCTACAAAACCTCACAGGGGCAGTATTAGCCAACATTTACAGAAGTGAGATAAGAAGCTCTTCCTTTTGGCCATTTATTTCCCCAAAGATGATTTTTCTACTTTATTCTGGAACTAAACACTTTAATTTTATTCAGCAACTTGACTCAGCTTCAGCAGCTTTTTAAGGAAGCACAGAGAAAAGCTGCAGTGCACCAGTCATATTGACACAAAGAGTCAGTGCTGTGATTCCACCTTTATTTTTTTTGGGCAATTGACGAAAGTTTGTAAAAATATGTTTTATTTTGATATGTAAGAGTTATTTTTGCACATTTTTGCTGTTCCTAGTAATTAAAGTGTGTAACATCTAATGAAGTGATCAAACATTTGCCAACCAACTGGGTGAAGAATACAAATGAATATGATTCCATAACATTAATGAGAACCGTTGACGTTGTCTGTTTGCCTTTTCTGACTGACCTTGTAGTAAATGATTTATGAAGAGAGGTGAAAGAGGAGCGGAGGAGGAGCATTTCCTCTAGTTCTCTATTTTTCAGTCATTGGGAACATTTTTCATTTCTTTACTTCTTTTTAGTTTCCTTTTCCAAAGTTGGAGAAAGACAAACGGATGAGCATCAGTCACCTGTGAGCCTGGATGATGAGGAAAACATCCCAGTGACAACTCTTGTTTTTTATTCACCTATGGAGTCCTACGTGCTGGATTGTTTATTATGTTTGCTCCCTTGCTCCTTGTTTTTCCTGCTGTGTTTGGGTCTCCGCTGGCCGGGGTTATGCAGTTGGATGAATGTGGCTGTCAGGGCTGCAGGCTGGAAGCTGTGGGTCACAATCTGTCTGATCCTGCAGCTTCCGCTGCTGCAGAGCGACGAGGAGCTGAAGCTACCAGAGACGTTATCAGGTCAGACCTCAGATGGACCCAGGCTCATCTGTAAACCCTCTGCACTGGCCAGGTATCTGCTGCAGCACTGCGGCTCGCTCACGAAGGCAAAACTGGCCGACTGGCCCTGGGGAGACCCCCACCTGCAGACGGTCTCCAGCCAAATGTGTGGAGAACATGCAGACAGCATCCAGTTCACCAGAGAGCACCTCCTGCTGAAGGACGGGGGGGTCGTGGCTCTGGACTGGGCGACGGCGAAGAGGAGGTGGGAGGTGAAGAAGGAGCAGCAGTCAGGGAAGAAGGCCATCGGGTGTTTCACCTCGACACCCCCCGTCCTCCTCCTCATCCCTCAGTCCTGGGGAGGGACAACCCCCCACCTGCAGCGGCTCTGCCAGCAGGCCGCGCGACAGGGCTTCTCTGTGGTCGTGTTTCACCATCGGGGCACAGCCGGGTCGCCCCTCACCACAGCAAGAATCTGTGAGTTTGGAGACCCGGCGGATCTGGAGCAGGTACGCTTTAAAATGCTGGTATTTCAAAGTGGGGCAGCCAGGGGGCGCTGTGCTGGGGCCTTCAGCAAGTTGGAGAGAAGATGAGAGAAAAAAACGCATAACTAAAAACAAAATTCTATCTCATTTTTATCTTAAGTTATTCATCATAATTTTGTGTTTTTTCAATCATTTTTTAAATAAAATATGAGTTAAATTAATTGATTTTCTGATTGGCTGCCTGTTAAATTCAGAAAGCTGTGGAGGACACATCTGTTAAAAAAAAAAAAAAAAAGAAAACTACATAAGAACTGTGGTATTAAAATAAAATTTGATGTGATTAATATAAAATATCACATAATTTATTGTCAAAGTGGGAATTGTAATGAAAAATTTTATTATCTGCTAATAAAGTTGGGGTATATTATCTGATAATAAAATGTTTCGCCACAGAAGTCGACAAAAATCAGAAGATATGAGGCAGCATTTGTGCTAAACAAATGTAATATTTATTAAATAATGAATAAAAACTTTATAAAAGTTGATGTTTCCTACATATTTTATATCTGTGGGTCCAAAAAAAGAGGTCAGAGGTTAATCCTGTTTGGGTGGCATGGAAAAGTTTGAGAAACTGCTTTAAAAGAGGATCAGCTGATTCAACCTGCATCAATTCAGTCTACTTGCGGTTTTGGCTTATATCTTAATCGTATTTCACTCTTATTTTTCAATGTTTTTATAATGCATGAAATACTTCCTCCAACAAGTTCTGCAGAGAACTGATAATGAGTCAATTATCTGAATCAGGTATGTTGGAGACAACGAACAGGAACAGGATAAGCTAGAGAAGACAATAAAGGTTTAATCAGTCTGCCTTCTAATGAATCAATGTTCAGCGTGGTATAATTACGAGTAAATTAGAGGTTAAACGTGCCTAGATTTTGGCATGAGTTCAGACATATTTTTCTGTGATGTTTTTACAGCTTACGGTAGCAATGCCGTGTGTTTTCAGGCGGTGGTGTATGTCCGCAGGCGGCACCCGTCCTCCGTGTTGGTTGCGGTGAGTGAAGGATCGGGCTCCGCCGTCCTGCTGTCCTATTTGGGCGAGCGAGGTTCAAGCACCTGCCTAACAGCAGCAGCAGCCATCTCACCTGTGTTGCTGGGGCAACTGTGGTTTGAAAGCGCCATGCCACCTATTTACCGCTGGGGGGTGCTATTTCACAGAAAAATGCAGCTGAGCAGGTGAGGATTTTATACTTTATACAAATCCAGAGGCGGGTAGTGTAGCTAAAAAATGTACTCAAGTAAGAGTAAACAAGAATTTGGTTAAAAGGTCTGCTCAAGTACTGAGTAACTGATCAAAACATCAGTCATGTAGTACTTAAATCTTTAAAATGGTATTTTAAAAATCTAGATTAAAATAATTTGCAGCAAAATCAGGCAAAAGGAGCATTGTGACAAATCAGTTTCTTTCAATATAAAAATTATGAAGCTTTAACAAAACCTGCAGGTGTGTTCTTCATTCAGTGAACTTACAACAATATCCAGAAATTTGACTCAGGAAAGAGTAGCAATACATCATAATAAAATTACTCAGTAACAGTAGAAAGCACAGCATAGCAAAATACTCCTAAAACTAATTTTTTTTTTCACCAAAATGTCACCCAACTCTGCACAAACTCCTGATTTTAGTTTTGCTATATTTGCTAAAATCTTTGCTTTTCTTCCATGCTCTCAATAGATACGTCAGTTCGCTCAGGGGAATCCTGGATGTGGATCGTGCCCTCCGGTCCTCCAGCCTCAGAGATTTTGAAGAAGCTCTTTTCTGCTCTCCCGCTGAGAAAGCTTCTCCATCCACAGAGAGAAACCCTGCTGCATCTCCCTCCCTGAGGGGTCTAACATCAGCAGCGGCCTGGGCACTGGGTGAAAGAGCCTACCCAGCAGGGGACTGGGAGAGCTACTGGGGGAGGAATGAACCTCTGAGAGATGCAGATGAGGTGGCGGTCCCAGTGCTCTGCATCTGCAGCTCTGATGATCCTCTCCTCCCTCCAGCCTCCACGCTCCCTGTTTCCCTTTTCCAGAGCAACCCTTACTTCCTGCTGGCGCTAACAGGCAGAGGAGGGCACTGCGGGTTCGCCCTGGACGCCGACCGGCAGGCGGGTGAAGGGAGGACAAGACGCGAGGATGAGGATGAAGGTATCTGGAGTCATATCGCAGTGCTGGAGTTCCTAAGAGTGGCGTCTGACTTCCTCAAAGAGGCAGAAAGGGATTGGAAAAGCTGGAGAGGCCAACAGGAAGTGAACAGCTTCAAAGGACAGAAGAGCAAGATGAACGCTGCAGCGATGCCTCGTCGGAGGAGAGGCGCCATGATGAAGAGATCAAGACCCCAGCCAGCAGGGCAGAGCGGCGTGGACGATGTGGACGGAGAGCCCTTCACCTGGAACAGGTCTTACACTCGATAAGACATTTTCAGACGTTTTACACTAACAAAATAAATTCTTGTCCAAAAAGGTCAGTCCAGGGTCATGTTTGTTGAGTTTCTCCACTTCCCGTGTTGAAGACCAATATTTAGAAACTGAAGGGACAAACTGCTGCAGTGGTGCTTCTCAGGTCTGGAGCTTGTTTTTTGCTTCAGAACGGCATCTCCACGCTTCCTGCTGTGCAAGTTCAAGGTGGTGATGCCTGCAGGATTTAGTCTGTCAGTGTTTCTGAAAGACAAACTACATGTCAGAACATTACTTCACTGAATTTGTATCACTGCAAAAGCACCAAATCTCATCAAGTATTTCAGTACAGTTTAAATAAAACAAAAGTGGCTTAAAAGTAATTAAAAGCATTAGTTACACTAGCAGATAGCATGTCTTATTATACGTGAAATACTTATTTTTCATCAATATTAAGGAATTATTGACTCAAAACAAGTTTTTCTACCTTCAGAAAAGATACTTGCAAGTTAGTTTTGTCTTATTTCAAATGAACTAACATATTTGCACTAGAAACTAGAGCATAAAATACATGGGAAGATTTTGTTTTTGCAGTGAATTCAGTATTAATTGCTCCACATGGATTAATGTTTAAATACAACTTCCTTTACATTTATTATCAGTTTGAGACTGATCATTTTCATGAAGTAAAATTGTACATACCCAGGTGGAAAACATGTCTGCTCCTGTGTAAAGTCACTGGCAGTGAAGGAAAGTGCTAAAATGTTTGACACCAAATTTTGTCCTCTTGCTAAAGTTTCAGTCAGGATCAAGAAGTTTAATAATTTTTATGCCAATATATTAAAAACTATAGTGAATACAATGTAAGCATGTCATAATATACATGCTTATATAAGTTTTTGTAAAATGATGCCAACATACACACTATGCAACAGAGAAATATTAAAATTACTTTATTACAGATGATTCTTTATCCAGTAGCCCTCTTCCAACAAAAAATAGTAATTACAAACAAAATATTACATTTATCCCCTAAACTTTGCATCTGAATTACTTTTATACATTTTAAATCACGTATTTTTCATCTGAATGAATATCTATTCTCTTCTGCTATGCAACATTCAGCTTTTTTTATTTGTAATTTTTTTTTTTTGCACAAACTATACACTTTAATACAGTTTAATACAGATCTGTGGACAAGAGAAAATAAAACAGCAAGATTCACCAAATATGACAGGAAGAATAAAAGGAATACTGATAAACAGACTGTACAGAGAAGTGACCCGGCCTTCCACCGACTCTCCGCCAACAGCAGCTGCCCCCCCCCCACGCTTCGGGAGGAGGCAGGGGGGGTCGGGAAGTCACAGTAGACTCGTAAAACTGGCCAGCTACTTGTGCAATCAGTGCAACTGATCCAGTTTGGAGTGACCAACGTCTAAAGCTAGACTCTGCCCCCACTGCCTTGCAAAAAAAAAAAAAAAATCTATAGTAAATACATCTAAACCTCTGCAGGTTGTTTGGCCCTCTGCAGACAGTTTAGGGAAAATAAAACACAAAAGAGATGAAGGGGAATAAAGGAAAGCACTCATTTAGTTCCTAAACTGAGAAACTAGCATGTTTTGACAGAATGGGGGCCGAATTTTTGTTGCTTATTTCTAGATGGAAGTGTAAATGCAAGTCTCAAAGATTAAAGCCTGAGTAACGTCAGAGGATCCCACATGACCTAAAGTTTCCAAAAACTAAATGGACTTCTGAGCCTTGTGCATGACTTTGGAAACTACCTCAGGGTGTCGAGTGCATTAAGTTTTGTGGCATTTTAATGGTTTTAGAGTCTAACCTGGTGTAACGCCGTCAGTGTACAGTCCGAGCTAAAGGAGAAAAATATTGAAATTATGTGCAAAAATCCTCCTCATACACTTTTGAACAAATTGTTGCCGCTTCCACAAGGCAATTTGACCTAAAGCCGTGTTTTCGTTCACAGCCAAAACAAATGCGTAACAGCTGCAAACGGGTCAGGTGAAAACTCAGCAAACAACTTTTTTTTTTTTTTTTTTTTTTAAACTACAGCAACTCTAAAGCCACAGCATTGTGTCCTCACCGCAGGTTCATCTCGCTTCGATTTGTCTTCTAGATTTCCAGGCTGTACAATATTCACATGTTGACTGTACATTCCATCTGTAGTTTCACAATAAGACTTGGATCTTTTCTAAAACTCTCTCTTTTATAGATTTATATAAACACCAGCACATATTCCGGTCCGTCGTTTCTTCCTCTGAGGGACGATTTTTCCCTGCAGATCAGCGAGCGGCCCCCCCCCCGGGTTTGGGGCCCTCGAGAGACATGGGAGGGAAGGAGGCGAAGGTGGAAGGATGCAGGGAGATGGGTGGTCAGATCGGAGGGTGAGACAGAGCGGGGTGTCACACCGGGGGAGGGGCTCCGCAGGGGCACAGCAGCAGAGATCCCAGCATCACCCCCCATGGATCCGCAAAAACATTCAGCAGTCACCAACCGACAGACAAGATGGTCATTTGTTTTATCTGAGGCCTTTTTTTAAAAAACTTCAGCATTTACATCTCCTTTATCAATGAATGTGTGCCGTTTTCTCCATCAAGGATTATAACCTTTACACTTTCTCTGTACATGCATCCGAGTTTACCTACTGCTTTGACTGTATGTGTGTTTGTGTGAAATCAGACGCAACATTTTGAGTTGGCCTTGGCCAAAGTGCGACTCGCTGTGACTGCACCCCGCCAAACAGGCCGACAGGCTTTTACTGCATCGTTCAGGACATTGTGGAGTTACTGCTAACAGGTGAAGACCGATCACCAGCTTTTATTCAAGTCGTGGTTACTTACTGCTGAAACGCCATCCCCGGCATGAGGGACGGTGGGCTAACTGCGGCGTCCGCCAGAGCGAGACTGGGTGGGCAGAGGTCCGTGGAAACCCAAGAGCTGAGCCAATCATCGCTGCTGCTACTTGGCTGTGTGGCTTTAACTGGCTGAGCCTCTCTGGCACTCGACGACAAGTACAATCCAGTGCTGGCATGGACAGTTGTGACCCGAACTACTCCTACAATTAGCATGCTAGCAGTCTGACCCAAAGTCCTGAAATAACTAAAGATTCATAGACAAGCGGGTTAAACTTGACTGGTCAAACATTAGAAATCCAACCTTTTTCCAAACCTTCTTCAGCACAACTAAAGGCACAACTGCCTTTAGTTGTGCTGCAACTAAAGGCAGTTGTGCTGCCTTTAGTTGCAGCACAACTAAAGGCTACACGTTCATGCTAACACCATGTTGTATGAAAGTCGTAACAAAAATACACTGAAAAGGCGTATTTTTTGTTTTAATGAGGAGTTTTGAAGTAAACCAAAGCTGTTAGACGCAAAACGGAGACTAATTATTGTACTCATTAGAGACATTATTTTGTATTTTTGCCCTTTTGGTTGTTTTTTTGCCCAAGTTTTGCAACCTCTTTGGGTTGAAACCTTTGGGACATTTGGTCCAACTGACCCAGACTCAACTTCAACAGATAACAGGAAGTGTGAAAGGAAAACGTGAAACTTTTTCTGTTCTTTAGGCCTTACAACCTCAGTAAGCCCTGGAACATGCTGCTTTGAAATGTTGTCGACTTTTTGGAAATCTCTGAGTTCAGGTGACGACTGCAATCTCTGTAGTACGACGCGCCAACTTGTCTTTAAATTAGTAAATTCAAATGAGTAAAACCCCGTTTCACAACAACTGCTCTCTCACAATACATGAGAATATAAACAAATAAGGAGCTCTGGGTAAAAACAAAATACTCTAAATGCAGTTTTTAAATGTCGTTCTCAAAGAAAATGGACTGAGATCCGTATAAGAGGGTCAAAGGTCGACAAAGATGAAAAATCGGAAACTGGCCTCAAGACTCTAACTCCTACCTCGAAGTGTTCACTCAGGTTGTTGCCTTGGTTTTCTTATTTAAAATCCAAAACTTTTCCAGACTCCAATTTCAAAGGTTTTCTGGACATTTAAATATATTCTGCAAAATATGTCATCTGATCCAAACCTAGTTTAAAAAAAAACATAGATTCAGATTAAAATATTGTTCCAAAAATACTTAGTAGCCAGAAAAAAGCACATTTAAAATGTTTTTATTTTTTAATGCGTGTTATTTTAACCTATAAATCTCTTGCCCTGTATAACCCCTATATTTCTTTTTTAGAGTTTTTTTTAATCTATTTGCTTTTAGAAAAACAGAAGTTTAAGGAAATAGCTTTAAATTAATTTTGATTGATTTAATAAGGCCATGAAAATCTAATTGATTAACAATTCAAGTTGTAAATTAAATCAAAATCAACTAAAGTGTTTTTTATGAACTTAAATTCTTAATTATCTTGCAGATAACAGAACATGGAATAAAATCTGTAAAATCAAACATTTTTTCAAAGCTTTTTTACTTCTTTAAATCTGGAAAATGCTTAAAGTAAATCCAAACGTCCGCAGACTTGCCTGCATAGGAAATTCCCCAGTTGATACCAACACACGACTTTCATTTTTTCCCTCCTTTAAATTTTCTGTACTCTGTCGACTCTTCCACCTTCCAAACGTTAATCTAAGATCACGTCAATAACTTTTTGAGTGTTTTAACGGGATCTCGCAATGATTTATGTAACTCCAGTTAAAGCAGCAACTTGTCCCTCACAAGACGATTTATTGTGCAAACATCTGACTCAACTCAATCAACTAGTCCCTTAAAAATAACAGAACCTGCTGCAAACTGACCTTTCTAGTGAAACTCTGTGGTGAATATGGCGGCTGAATGGCAACGCAGACTGAGCTGGATGGAGCTGATTGGCTGCAGCGGCGGCGCTGGGAATGGCATTCAGAAGCTGCAGCTTGGTTTCAGCTCTGATGGGTTTCCAGAGACTGGCCAGTCTCACCAGTCTGCATGGTGAGGTGCATTGTGGGATAAGACCTATCTGTGCTGTGCACTTTGTGAGTGTGTGTTTTTGTGAGTGTGTGTTTTAGTTACAGTGACTGTGTTTCTTCTGTTTTTAGGTGTATGACAGGTGGGAACCGTTGGAGATCTGAGAGGTGATGCTGGCGCTCCTGCTCATGCCCTGTTCACTCCTCCCCCCCGATGACGTCCTCCTCATGCCCTGCGGGCTGTTCCTCACCCCTCCTGCGCCTCCCTGACTACTTCTCTGACTCCCTCCTCCGGGATGGTGGAGGCTCCAGGGCGGCGGGCCACCTGCGAGCATGGGGTGGCCCCAGGGCTGCTGCGAACTGGAGCCCCCCTGGTGGTGACTGTGATGGCTGCCTCCTCCACTGCCTCCGGGCCACTGGCTTCCCCCCTGACCTCCCTGGCCTCCTCCACCGCCTCCGCCCCCCCAGCCTCCTTGGGAGTCTGGGGCCAGGTTGGTGAGCACCATGTTGCTGAAGCCCAGCCGCAGCGACTCCGAGTCGAAGGCCTCGATCTCCCGAGCCTGACGCTCCAGCAGCGAGCGGATTCGCTCCAAGCGCTCGTTCTGGAGGGAAAGCATTTCCTCTTCAATCTGAGGGGGAGAAAAAAAAATATGGTTAACAAAGCAGAACAAAAAACATTAAAACCTAACAAGTATATTTGGTCTAGTTTGTACTGCATATATATTACACTTAAATAAAACAAAACTAGCTTATAAGTAACTTTCCAGCAAACAGAAGTTTGTTTTGAGTCAATAATTCCTTAACATTGATGAAAAACTATTAGTTATGAGTGAAATAGTTTACCAGTGGAACAAGACATTTTTCCATATTATTAGTACTTCTAACATGTACTTTTTCATCAATATTGGAGAATTATTGACTTAAAACAAGCACCTATTTTTTGATGAAAAACTACTTGTAAGCTAGTTTTGCTTATTTCAAATGTGCCACGGTATTTGCACTAGAAATGCTTGGTAAAATGTTGTGTTTTTGCAGCGTTCTCAAACGTGCACCTTCGTTGATTTCCTGACAAACACAGAACTTTGCTCACTTTCTGCTCCAGCAGCGCCCTCCGCAGCGACACCCGCTGCTCCAGGTCCCGCCTCTCCTTGTCGTGCTGCGCGTCTGTTTGCATCTTGATCTTGCTCTGGTAGGCGTTGAGGAGCTCCAGCTCCTGTTGCAGCTGCATCCTCAGGACCTGACACTCGCCCTCCTGAGCCTCGTCCAGCCGCAGCTGGGGGCGCCCGCGTCACAGAGAGAGGAGAAATTAACCATTTGCTGACACATTAGTACAACTGATAGTTGCAACAAATTCATAAAAATCAGGGCTGCAACTGTCCATTACTTAAGTCATTGATTATTCTGGTGATTTAGCGGATAAAATACATAATTTGAAGGCATATATGTATAATTGAATTGAAATTATTTTTTTGTAAAGAGCATTGAGATTACACTTGTTGTGAATTGACGCTATATAGTTTGAATTAAATAAAAAAACAACATTTTATTGCCTAAAACGCAACATCATGACATTTATTTAGTGAATGTTTTATCATTTGTTGCAAAGGATGCATATGCAACAAAAAAATACTTCTAACAATATTTCTAAGCTCAGGATTTTCTGCTTGAATCAACAATACTACAGTATAGGGCTGATGTGTTAATCATTTTTTTGATTACTGATTGATAATTGGACAGCAAAAGGTAAATAATAGATTTTATTTTATTTTTTTTACAGACGTTGTAAAGGGTGAAGCTTACGCCACTGGAGAAGTTCTGGACAGAACATATTTACAGAAAGCTTTTTTTTATCTTAAATGCAAAGTGTATATATTTCTTGTACAATTTTGGTTTAATTACTGCTGAGTGGGGTGTTCTTTCAACAAATGGCCATTTTGTTGAGTCTGTATGCTCCAGTTAATCGATTAAGCGATTTCTAAATTAGATGACCATTCTTCCAACAATAGATTAATCCGATTAATCGAGAATTTTTTCCCGTTTCAGGATTTGATCAGTCAAGCTATAAGCAGACGCTCACCGCCTGGGTGGAGAGCATCTCGTTGATGGAGTGGTCGTACTGCTCGGCCAGGATGGCCAGCTTCCTGGTCTGCTCCTCCTTCAGCCTCTTCAGGACGGCCTTGTGCTCAGATTTGGGCGTTGTCTCCAGAAGGCGGTTCCTGAGGGCCTTGTACTGCCGGGTCTGCGTCTTACACGTTTCCTGGAACTGCTTCTTGATCTGAAGCTCTTTGGACTAAAGACGGAAGAAGAGAAGTTGGTTTTTAGGTCGATTGTTTGTTCAGAAAAGAAGCTGTGCCCTGATCCTTGTACCTTGAGGCTCTTGGGCTGCTGCCGGACCTCCATCACATGCTTGCGCCTCAGCTCCCTCTCCCTCCTCTTGTTGTACTCCAGCTGGTTGGTGAGCTCCGTCTGGTGCTGGGTCCGGATCAGGTCGGCGCGCGCCTTCTGTATGGTCGCCAGATGCCTGAACTCCAGCTCCTGCATGGACTCATGATGCCTGAGCAGCATCGCATGTTCCAGGTCCTTCTGCGTTTGCCGCTTGTTCAGCTCCTAGTAAGAGTTGTGAAAGGTCGTTCAAACAAAGAAGTAAGCTAAAAGCGGCGTTTATGTTTAAATGCATTTATGTACCTCTCTTGCCAAATCCTGCTCCACGTTGTGTCTGGCAATAAGGATCCTCCGTTTGAACCGCCGACACTCCAGCTCCAGGTACTGCCTCTGCCTCCTCAGCAGGTTGGCCTCTTCTTCTGCCTGCAGTAATCGGACAAACACGTCATGAAACAGGAACCCAACTCCCACAAACCTTACAGAGCTTTTCCTTTATGTTATTTTTTAAAAAGCACATAATCCCCAGGGTGTCTTTGAAGTACTCACCTGAAAGTGCTGAATGTTTTCTTTCTGTTTGGACAGCCACTCCTGCTTCTCCTTTTTGGGAGTTGACTGGTTCTCGCTAAGTTCCTGTCATAAAGTATCATTTAGTTCACCCGGATCAACATTTAGATTGAGATATTATTCAAACTGATCAGTAACAATCAGAGGTAAACAAAGCATATGAAGGGTTACCTCTTTTAGCTGCTCCTTGCGTAGTTTGTATTCTCGCTTCTGTGACTCCAAAAAGCTGCTCAGCTCCTTCTTCTGTTGAACCTGGATGTGCTGCTGGAACTTCTTCTCATCGTTGGCAAACGTCTTCAGCTAAATCACATAAAAAAATACATAAATATAACATAAATAACAGCTTCTAACATAATAATTAGCTCCAGCTTGGTTACGTACATCTTTCTCCAGTGCGGCCTGGTGTTTCTTCAGCAGCTTCTCCATCTCCTGAGTGAAGTTGTTCCTCAGACTCTCGAGCTCCTTGTCCAGCCTCAGCCGATGCTCATCCATTTCGCCTTTCAGCTTGTTCTCCAGGCCCATCAGGTGCTTCTGATGCTGCCTTCTCATCCGTTTGTAACCTGACATCTGCTCCCGTAGCTCTGAGTCCTGCTCGTGTTCCTGCATCTCACGTGTCACCTGCAAGACGTCGTCCGCAATGAGAACAGCAGGAGAATTCAGAGAGAGGAGAAGAAGAGAGATGGTGGTCTTACAAGTGAGGCTGTGCGTATGGTGGCGAAGTGCTCTCTGTTGCGGTAGTGCTTCCTCGGGGCCTGAGCCGGTGCCGGCTGTGGCTCAGTGGGCTGACTGCTGGCTGCCTGCTCCCCAAAGAGACTCTCCTCTTCCTCCTGGATAAAGAGCAGAAATAAAAATCATCCTTTTTCTTAGAAACTATGAATAAGAGTATTGCACAATATTTTAAACACATTTAGATTACTGTAGCATTTCGTTTTGACGTGCCAAATTTCTGCCTAAATTAAGGTTAGTGCGCCCTCTGCTGGCTCCTAAAAGTCACACTCGGAAAGTTTAAAGTGTGACCGCAACCCTTCAAGGATAAGTTGGTGCAGATGATGATGAATGGATGGATGTGCGCAACAAATTTAACTAATTACATAATCTCAGCCATGCAGTGGCCCACTAAAGTATTCATATTTCTTCGGCTTTCACAAGCTAAACAAACAAAGCAGCATGTGGCTCCGCTAAACAATGTTCTGAGAAATCAGACTGTATTTCTGCTATTCTTCCCATAAAATAAGCAAAACAATTACAAACACTTTAAGTTTAACCCACAATTGTCTCAAAAGAAAGTTTTATTTGGATAGTGTTGCCTCGTATTGAATGTTTGGGAGGAATCTTTTTTCCATGTTAGGTTGCTGGTATATTGTTTGGACTGAATTACATAAATAAAATGCATTTGTGAATTTGTGATAATTAACTTGATTATAACTTGAAAACATTCAGAAATGTAAATTCTCTAAATTAAGCCTAAACTAAAAATATTTATTTTACTTACGTCTTTGCTCAAAACTTGGACTGCTTGGTTTATTTTAATAAACATCTTCCATTATTTACTACGTTATAGTCCTAGATATTTAAGGGTTTTTCTGTTATTTTGTTAATTTTCTTTCATCACTATGTGATTGTAATCGGTAAGTTGATCACTCACATTATGCTCCCTATTTTGCATTTATGTCTAGTGCAAAAAATAAAAGGAAACAAAAAGGCTTAAAGCAGAAACATTCAGTTGCAGTTGGGTCTGTGATCAAATCTCTGTCCAACTGCATCCAGATTTTGGTTTCAAACATTCAAACATGTTTGTATGACTGAGGTGGGGTCTGACCAATTCCCCCACTAACTTGGCAAATAGGCTTCAGTCTCTCTCGTGTCAACAGATTTTTGTGCCAGCTTGCCCTCATTACTGTAAACCGATGCAGAAGTTTCCCCAACTGGGAATCGGGGGGTAAAATGGGGCAAAACAAATCATCAATCCAGGCGATAAGGCCTGGTGTCCTGCTACTTCTAGATGTCTCTCTGGTCCAACACGCCTCAATCAAATGACTTAATTACCTTTAATACGTTCCTTTCCAAGCCTGTTAGCAGCTACACTGGTTCTGTAAACACACTGCACAGCGCTGTGTGACGTTCCAAACGTCCATGACTCAAATTGTTCTCATTTTCGAAAAACATCGGAGGCCTTCACGCAACAGCTGGATTTATAGATTTACTTACACACAGGTGGGTCCTATTTACTAATTAGCTGACTTTGAAGGCAATTGGCTTCACAAGAGTTTCTTATTTTCTCTAGAGGTGTTAGACTGAAAAGGAGCACATCACATCTCCCAGGTTTTATTTGTAATTTTTTTTTTATCTGTTCTGATCCAATTCTATGCCTTTTTGTTTTGATTTATTATATCAAATCCACCAAAAATATTGACACTTTTAGTTCAAACAAGACAAAATGAGAAAAACTCCTAGACAAACGAAGACTTCTGTAAAGGCACCGCATGGAAACTGCTGCGTTTTGAGACATATTGTGTAACAGTTTACTGCTGTACAACTACAAAAAGCCTGGACTGAAACGACGACAATGTACAGCTCTGATTTTCTAGCATCACCTCGTTTGAAAGAACAGGCCACGAGTGGGAGGACATTACAGAGCCATTAGCTTTTCACAACAGGACAGATAATGTAGGCTAAACTGAAGACTGAGACACGAAGTGACAAACATTTCACATCACGGTGCCCAAATTATTCATGGAAACAAAAAATGGCAGGAAAAAAAAACAGCCACTAAAAGCAACATTTCCATTTTGTTTGGAAAAGATTTTTTATCTTAGGTTCTTAAGCCTTTAAGTGAAGATATGAAGTCAATATTTGATAAAGGAACACTAAAGAAATGTAATTAAAAGAAGATGCAGCCCTAGTAAGAACAAAATAAACTATCTCCACTGAAAGCAGTTTACATACTGTAAATATTAAAGCTTCAGAAACTTTTCTCACATTGTCGAGCTTTGACAATAAAATTCAAAGAACTTAATCTGGATTTTAACTAAGAGGCAAAGGCTGCTCAACATGTTACAGATATGTAGTCATCTCATCAGTTTGCATTTAGAAATCCAATATTTTTTGGCTAGCACATTATAAACAATGTGTCTTGATATCACACTCTACATGTCAGTAATATATTAGGCCTGTTGGATGGAGTTTCATTGTTGTTGCTACCCACACCAAACACAGATAGCAGTGTCTAAAACACTAAAGCTCCAGGCAGCGCTGGAGGCAATGTGACAACTCATACTCCAATATTTACCAAAAGTATCACCGTCACAAGATTTTCTATCAAGCAGTTCTGTGATAGTCAAACATAAAATATTGCACAATTGTAAAAATGGAAGAAATACGATAAGGACCAAGGAACACAGCAGATGGGTTGATGATAAGGTGCAGTTCAATCTGGCACTGGAAAATGGAAACTGTGGTTCACTGTCAGAGCCGATCACCTTCAAATGTCTACATCTGAGGTGGGAGAATCTGTCAAGAGAGCGACTGGTTTTCTTGCACTCTACAAATTTGGGCTTGTACTCTCAAAGAATCACAGAGCGCTTAGCCTAAAAATTCCTGCCAATTAGCAGCGATTCAGTCAGCTGAGAGCCACTATGAGCGAGGAGACGACAGAAATAATACCTTAGTGAGAAAAGTGTTAGGTGTGATGCTGTCCTCTAGAAACTGAGATCGGTTTTTATTCTTCTTCTACTTCTTTTTTAATTGTGGTTGGCAAGCAATGTAATGGAGCATTATGGCCACCAATAAGTAAGGAGTGTGGACCAAATGTCGCCATAAAAAACCCCCCAAAAAAACCTGTATCTCATCATCTAAACTACATGGTTTTAACAATAGAAATGGAATATAACTTTTACTACTTGAGTCTTAAATTAATAAGGTTTGGTTGGATGATACTGGAAGCAAAATAATACATAAAAACACCAATATGCCTCCAGTAATCAGTTGATATAAATCAAATAAATGTACAATCTAGACTGGATTAAGAGTGTGTCATGATGATAAAACTATGACAAACTGAATCAACTGCCATACAGCATTAACGTACAGCACCTGCTGTCTGCACAGCTCTTTTCATTTTACAGAGAATATTTACTTTCTGCCATATTTGTTGCTTAAGACACTCTTTGGTTCAGTAAAGTTTTCCTCACTTTGACATGTTAAGAGCTCTCTTAAGGCCTAAGATGCTTTTCTGTTCTATAAAAAATCTTAACATTTCAGAAATTCAGCTTTTAAACCTAAAATGACGTCCCTAGGACCTACTTTTAGTCTTAGGATTCTTTGAGAATATGAACCTTGGGTCAAAGAGGTAAACATACGTTTAACAGTTTTTGCTTGTTAAATATATCCTGTGTTCATTGGAGATTATAATTTCCAATATGTATAACCCAGAGATTATGAGGTTATAAAAATGATTTAACAGCTTTTAGTGTCCCTCTACCCACCGGTTTGACGTGTATCACGGAGCTGTTGGACATGACCGTGTGGTCTCCGTCCATCAGGTCCAGCTCACTGCGGCTGTCCTGCGCTGCTTCATTCAGGCTGTTGACAGAGCTGCTCTGGGAGCTGGCGCTGATGGACATGCTGGGGATGGACTGATTGCTGCCGACGCTGTTCACCGTTCCTGTGCGACCCCCGCCGAGCTCCAGGTCCTGTAGCAGAGCGGACAGAGAACACGGATAGAAAGCAAGGGAGAGACAGAGAGAGAGAAGAGACAAAAGAAAGACCAAGAGGCACAGAGAGTACAAAGAGGGACAGACATGCACAGAAACCAGCATATGCTTAATTATTTGCTCTAAATGAAGGAGCAAATACAGCGCTTCAGAAACAAAATCCTCCAACGGACCTCATCTCCATCCTGGGCTTCAGTGGTGGGCCCATTGTGAGCCTCCTGAAGGAGGATCTTCTTCATCTTGCGGTACTGCAAGTTGTCCAGCTCCCGAACTGCATCCTTGGTTCTCTGAATGAGATCCATCAACACAGAGTCTGGACGCTCACGCTGGAGAAACGCGTGCTGGAGGGCAGGGCGACAAGGAAGGAGAAATAAACCAGAATAAACACACGAGTCACAGTAACTCCAAGTAGGACAAATGACAGCGAGGAATTATAGAACAAAGATAAAACCAATTTAAACACCAAAATCTTAAGCCACAAAATGTTTCTAATGATGAAACCAGATCAAAATTCAAGAAGAATCAATAAATCACTGTAGATTTTCAGTTTAGCTCTGACCAATGATCAATTGATCGCAAAAAAAAAATAATTCTGGTCTCAGTGTGGTGTTTAAAATCAACTTGAAGAAAGACATAAGAAGCTTTTAAAAAGAAAACTGCAGTTTCTATGGCACATGTGCAGTGCATTAAAGGTGGAAGAGAATGAGAGAGAGCAAGACTTCCAACAGGGAACAGGAAGTCAAATAAGAGTGAAAGAAAAAAAATATATTTATCAACAGTTTGTCTCAACACAATGATCTTGCTGTGTAAAATCGTGCTGATTGTGTGTGTACTTACACCCAACATGTCGTCAGAATGTGGCCTGTCTTGAGGATTTTTTTGAAGGCAAGAATCAATAAAGTTTCTAAAGTAATCCGTCCTGGAATAAAGGTGAAAAGACAGAAGGTCAAAACTAAACAGAATCTATTAGATCAAAGTATCAACACTAAAAACACATTTCCATGAGTGACAATAATAAAATGCAAACATAAGTACTCTTGAGATGTTTTCATCTAATAAGTTCAGCACATACATTGTTCCTTTCTGTTTTCAATGCAGATCATTTTACTTATTTACGTACATGAAGATAGAAATAAAAAACAGTGCTCACCATTCACTGGATTGCAGTGTGGGGCTCTCATTCTGCGCTATGTGGTATAAGGCACTCATTGCATTCATGTTAAACAATGGAGGCTTCCTCTCCGCTGAAAGAGAAATGGTCAGATAAAATACTTAAGTTACAAGGTCAGAGATGTTTCTACTGGATGAAAATATCAAATAAAGCTCGTCAGGGACACGACCCACATTTTGAGAACCGCTGGTCTACACTAAAGAAGTGTTGTGACGTACCTAATTCTATACAGGTAATGCCTAAGGACCAGACGTCCACTTTGCCGTCATACTGGCCCTCGTCCATAGCTAGAATCACCTCCGGGGCCATCCTGGGGAAAAGTACAAATCAGAGTTCACAATAAATCTACGGGATACTTCCATCACACTTTGTTGTTTGACATCCTTCGTTTTACCTTTATGTAACAGAATCTGAAGAAACACACACAAAAAAACAAAACAGCTTTTTTTGTGGCAAAGTTAAGATTTTCTTTTCCACCATATTTCCCACTGACATGTGCTAATGTTTAAATTTGGAGTTTATGCTGCTGTGAGGAGAAACTGGAGAATCACATTTGACTACAGGAGCTGGTGGCCTTTAGCATGAATATGCAAACAGAGGTAAACTCTTTTTACAGTCAAATCTACTGTTTGAGATCAAAATATTTCAAGAAAGTCATAGACTGCAAAAACTATTTTTATTTTTTATAGGGGGAGAGGAGAATCTTTTTTTAAATTTTTGTTCAAAAGTAGCAGGCAGTTTAGGTGCATGTAAATTATTTTTACTTACCAATATGGCGTTCCCACAAAGGAGTTGGCGGGTGAGGCGATGGAGGCGGAGCCAAAGTCTGCCAGCTTGACTTGGCCAGGCTCAGTCAGCAGGATGTTACCCGCTTTCACATCCCTGAAACATAAAAGCAGAGCGATAGAGAGCGACGGAGACCGTTCAGTGACGCACTGTGAACACAAATAAACCTGCGTCATGTGAAATCCCTCACCTGTGGATCATGTTGTGGGAGTGAAGGTACGCCAGTCCCTGCAGAGCACCATGTGTAATGGCAGCAATCTCAACTTCTTGTAAAGGTTTTTTATGGACTGTAGCAGAATGAAAAATATTAAGACGTAATGATTCTGACTTTCTAATCAGGGTAAACAAGTAGCCAGAACTTTTTTTTTTTTTTTTTACTTTGGCTCACCTTCAAGCAGGTCAGAGGCTGAGCCAAGGCAATACTCCATCACCAGCTAAAAGCAAGCACCGATCTTAACAATTCCTCCACACATACACCAATAAATGATTGATTATACAAAAAGGTGACATTTAATCAAATTCAGCTCATGGAAATAAATAACTTACCCATGCTGTGTGCTCACGAAGGTAGCATCCTTTGTATTCTATGCTGTTAGGGTGTCGGATCCTCTGGAGAAACTTCACCTCCTTTATGATGTCCTGCCATTTCTGCAGGAGACAAAACAGGTTCAACGCTTTTATCGGCTGTCTGCTCAGAAATGGCTGCAGGAGCAAGCGCCTCCCCAAACATACGGAAACTGGTGTCAACTTTGGGAGATAAAAACCTCAGCACTGCACTTAATCCGAACTTCAATTGGTGAAACAAACTGAGATTTTCTACATTTTCATTTAATGTCTGGAAATCTAAATATTTTTCTTCATTCTTGTGTCATCTCAATATATTTACTCAGACCTTTCATATTTTTCCAGACTGCCTAATAGCCTTGTTTTATTTATAAAAATAGATTGTGTAACAAAAAAAAAAACTAAGAAAAGAAATGTGTCTTACCTCATTAGACTGTTTGCCACTGTAGGACATCTTTTTAATTGCCACCACCTCATTCGTTCGCACATCCCGTGCCTGGGAAACAGAAAGCACATCTGTTGACTCCCATTTCAAACGAAACTTGTGTTTGACCTTTAACTTTCTGTACATTCATCTCAACAAGAAGGTCCTTGTTTGCGCCAACAGAGCAAGGATTATTTAGAAACTGCAGTCAGATGTGAAACATCAGGAAAGTCACAGAAACTTGGTGTAATTAAACTCCTTCATGGTCGGATGTGATTAGATCAGTCAAGCTTTACTGAACAGGACATAGCTTTTCCTGCAACACTTATCTGCTAAAATCTAAAACAGTAATGTATAGAAATATGCTATAGGCCGTGTTTGAATCCCCTGTTGACTTAATTTGGCAGGTAAAATACCTACTCAATAGACCCTTTTACTGCTAAAATAGAGTAAATTATACACAAAGTACAGGGGTGTAAATAATTGTTGCCTTACGAAATAGACAGCCCCAAAGCTGCCATGACCAATCTCTCGGAGGTCAGAGAAAAGCTTCTCTGGATCTTCCTTGAAGAACAGCTCGGCCACGTCCGGATCCTTCAGGCTCCCTGCCCTTGCAGAGGAAGGCATCCTGGTCTACGTAGTCCCGTATCGCCCGCACAGAGGGGATGGGACTATCTGGGCGCAGAGCTACACCAAAGCAGCTGAAGACTCATTTGCAGCTACGTGGGAGCCTGAGGAAGTCAGCGCATGGGCACCTGGACAGACAGAAGATAATGGAGGATTGAGGTGTGAGAAGAGGCAGAGAGAAAAAAGAAAACAACAAAAAACATTCATTTTGCACAGAAAGAGGGAGATATGCAGGATGAGTCAGTAAGCCAGCATTTGAGCGGAGATGATAAAAAAAAACAAAAAGGTGTGATCCACAGTGAGAATAGTCAGACAGAACATCTCTTCATCTTAAACTCAAACTGCTGAAGCTCAAACTGTTTACGCCAAAAAACTAGACTGATGCGTCAGTTTGACAATGACATTCTAACATCTTTATGATAATGTTTTTCCTAATCAGCTTCACATAAATACTTCCAATGCAATGATTAACAAGTTTTGAGACAGCATGGCTGAAGGAAGACCTGATATATTCTGCATCAGCTCTTCAGATAATCAAAGTAAACAACAAACAGTTTCTTCAGAAATGTCAGCAGCTCTTTGAATATTTGAAATAGCTGGTTATTCTTCCAGCTGCTGACAATAGCATGATGAACTAACTACAGAATCATCACTAACGCATCTGTTTAGACTGCTTCAGCAATTACTGCAGATCTGTAAGCTACCGGCGTGACTGGGGCAATGCAAATATTGCATTGATTTAGTGTCCACAACAAGGAGGCGGCCCACAGTAATGAGAAGCAAGATGAATAGGAATGCAAGCTCTTCTCTAAATGCAATTCATCAACTTTACTCGAGTTATAACATGAACTCTGTAGGATATTATTCATATTCTGAGGAAATCTGTGTACCTTTTACATGCCAACGCACACTAAACACCAAGGGGGTCAAACGTGTGGCCTGTGGACCATTCACAGCCCTCTGGATGATTTTAAATTGCCAACGACCACAATTCAAGATGATGGTTGCAGACACACTTTATTTTATTTTTTTTTTAATTATAGGGTGAGATTTTCACTGAGGTTATGTATTTTAAAGATAAGAGTGATACAGAGAGTGAAATTATCAATGCGTCATATCACAACAAAGAGTAAACATGCTAGCATTAGCTTAGCATTTCAGGAAACAACTCTGAATGTAAACGTCAATATCTGACAACCATCTGACTGGCACCGGTGAGTGAGGTAGATGGGACACAATAATAATACCTTATATAGAATATGTGGGTGTTCTCTTCCAAGCAAACATGACCTTTTGTAAAATCCAGTGCAGTATCTGATCAAAATTTTGGTTTCAGTTAGACCAGAAACCACAAAGACTCTTTTGTCATCTTTGAGCTATTCTGGCGTCACTGTCCATCAGAGAACATATTTTACATAGCACTAGATAAAAATCATTTCCATTTTATTAATAGATCACCAAATAAAATAAATCTCAAGTTGGTTTATTTTTGAATTTCCCGTTTGCTTTCCAAGCTTAACCAATTTAGGGCTGTTGTAAACTAATATTTTAGTAATCGAGTAATCTATTGATTATTCTTACGATTAATCGAGTAATCGGTTAAAAAAAATTATAAAATAAAATATAGGTAAACGTGGCATAATACAGCTGTTACTATCAGATATCAATTATCAGTCCAATTTTTCATATTTGAGCTTCTCTACTAGTTACTTTCTTGTAGTTTACAAAACTAACCTGTAACAACAATAACTCACTTTCTAAGTTAACCAGAAGAAAAGTTATACAAAAATCTGAAATTATATTGAATTTAATGATAAAGAGGCAGGCTCACAAATACACTTATAAAAACTGTCTATAATCCAGCTTTTAGTTTATGTATTCATCTTCACCCAGTTTAATAGATGAACTCTCACCTTGTCCCAGACCTGTTTGAGAATATGGGAAATGTCGTCTGGAATGGGGGGCTTGGGGTGGCGGGGGGCAGGCGAACAACGGACGTAAGATGGGGGTGGAAGGGAGGAAATAGACAGGGGACCAATGTAAGAACGGGGGAGGAGCAATTTACGGCACCTTCGTGCTCATCTACAAGGTGCCGTTTAGGACAAAATCTATGTTTTGTCTCTCACACACTACTAAAAACGAACACACACACACACAAAATATTAAAATTGCGCATACACACCACTAAAATATTACACACACATACATTTTTTTTCTCACATGCATACATAAAAGACTAAGATTGCACATATAAACTAATAAAGTATATACTCACCTTTTGTACGTGTGACAGGGACTCGAGTGTGTGAGAGTGATGTCACGGAAGAGGCGGGGCATAATTTGGAGATCAGATCGCGCATGCGTTGTTACCACAGTGACTTAGCTTCAAGTTGGATACTGGAGCTACACGGTGTAAGCGGCGTTCAGCTCAAAGTTAATCCGATTTATGAACACTAATTTCAGCCAGCCGTTCTCTCCCGCTCCCTCCTCAAAGGCTCGGAAGTTCACTTAAGTCTGTAGCTCCGGCGTTAGCTTACTCCGGCGTTAGCTTGCTCCGGCGTTAGCTCCGCTTCCTCCTCAAGTGCTCGAGGTTCACTTAGAGCCGGAGTAAGCGGCGTTTAGCACAAGGCTGATTTATGAACGCTAATATCGGCCAGTCATTCTCTACCGCTCCCTCCTCAAGCGCTTGGAGATTAATTTAGGGCTTATTCCGGTTCTAAGGCCGCTTACTCAAGCGTTGTAGCCGAAGTAAGGCAGCTTACTTCAGCTATAACGCCGGTTCTAAGGCCGCTTACTCAGCCGCAGTTAGCCCTAAGTGAACCTCAGAGAGCTTGAGGAGGGAGTGGTAGAGAAGGTTGGCCGAAATTAGCGTTCATAAATCGGATTAGCCTTGAGCTAAACGCCGCTTACACCGTGGAGCTCCAGTATCCGACTTGAAGCTAACGTCACTGTGCTATCAACGCATGCGCGATCTGATCTCCAAATTATGCCCCGCCTCTTCCGTGACATCACTCTCACACATACCTCGAGTCCCTCACATACAAAAAATGTCTCACACATACAAAAGGTGAGTCTATATTTTATTAGTTTATATGTGCAATCTTAGTCTTTTGTGTATGCATGTGAGAGAAAAATTGTGTGCAGGTGTTATATTTTATTAGTGTGTATGCGCACTTTTAGTATTTTGTGTGTGTGTGTATGAGTTTTTAGTAGTGTGTGAGAGATAAAACGTAGTTTTTGTTCTAAACGGCCCCTCATACTCATCTACCAGCCATGTACCGCCACGATGATTTCCGCCACCCGTTTGTTGAGACCGTAATGATATGAAATGTATTGTGCGGTTCGTCGCTAAAGCTACACTTACGCTATAAGCACCAGCGACTCAGCCGCCCGCCGTGTTCAGTCTATCCGCTCACCTGTATAAATACTCCTGCAGCCTCTTCCTGCCGTTCGCTTTCAACCAGCAGCTCCCGAAGAATTAAGACTGCCGTAACTCCAGGCATCGCACCGGTCATTTTAAGGATGTTTATTGGTCCCCAAAAACGATGAAAAGCCGGGCATTATCATCACTCAATAAAATCCCATGGGACGAACTTGAAAATTG